>JAULCA010145510.1:0-29514 GCA_032360845.1 Crassadoma gigantea | reverse complement strand
CGGGTAAGATCGGCCCCATTGGAGTCAATTATGACGTCGTAAAGCATGCAACGTCATATTTTTCCGCCAATTTCACGACTTTTTTATGTGTAAGCTACATGGACCAAACTTGCCACGGTATTATTGGCAGTGAGTGATTTGATTGGCTTTTATGTATATCGTATGAAGCTGTCAGTGTGTTACACGTTTGACTGTAAAAAAGCAGCGATTCCGTTTCAGAAAATATCGCATTACTAGAAGCGAAATCATGATTCGCCTTTTTATCATTGACAACCCTGCCAACTTAACTGCTAAGATCCTTAAAGTTGTAAATATTAGCTCAAAAACAAATATATTAAGGGTGCCCGAACTTGCCCCGGTCTTCCGTATTCAACTGACGCCACTTTCTTCTATAGGCAAAGCTAAACAATATATTTGTTCTTGTGCGTAACGTATATAGTTGGTCGGATAGCGCAGTGGTTAGTGTGCTCGTCTTCACCAAGATGGCAGGATTAAATCCCAGCCACCTGCCTGACCACTTCATCTCCTATCTTTAATATTTACTGACTGCTTCCGTCTGGGCACAAAAAGAATGATTTAGATAAGCTGAGGAAAACTGGTAATTGCTATAGACAAAATGCATATTACACAAATCACAATTAGTCTAAGTAAATATATAGAGATGCTAGTAAGAAAGTAAAATAAAAAAGCAAAATATTGTTAACTATCTAAATGTAGTCTCAATTACTGTTCCAGCTTGGGACACCATCGGATTAGATATGTATATACTACTTTACGGGTGGTCGGGTGGTGCAGTGGATAGCGCAATTGCCTTTCACAAAGGCGGCCGAGGTTCGATTCCCCGATCGGATGTGAAAAGGTATGGTATCACCTGCCCGACCACGTGGGTATTCTCCGGGTACTCCTGTGTCCTCCAACACAAAGACCCCCGCGCGCTAACATCCGGGCCAACATGAGTGATTAATATAAGTTGAATTACTTGTTTCATAATTGTTGTAAAATAAATAAAGCTTATATATATTCTACTTTATATGGCGTTATATGGCTCTTACCGGATTGAACTTTCACCGAGGTTTGACAGGTTATGATGCCATATGAAGTTAACAGTTTATGTTTATAACTAGTTAAAAACCAGCACGCGTTTTGAATAAAAAAGTAATAGTTGCTAAAACTATGGTGTTGCACTTAGGTTGGTTGTTTGGAAAATTATTGTTGATTTCGTAATAATTACGTTTTCTATTGTTTTTTTATGAGTGGTGATGTATAGATAAAAAATGTAAAGGCTATAACCAGACTTACAAAACTGTCAATTATTTCGTTCATATTTTCAATAAGTGGAAATCAAAAGCTGATGAAATAAATGAATGTTCACATTAACCTTTTGGTTTATTGCCGGTAGAAATATTTACAGAACTGGGTTGATAACAAACAGAGATCTTCAGAAAAAATCCGTATTTTTCCTTTTTTTACCTGTGGCAAAAAAGAAAGCACCGACAAAGAGATAAACGCAACGGACATCAGTTCCAGGATTTTCCAGTTAATTTTATCCTGCTGGGAATACCCGATGAAGGCCGATGAATTGTGACGTGCTTGTGACGTCATGGTATGATAATCTCTGAACGAAGTTTCATGCCTGTTACTTTTACATTAAGTGCGATAGGCTTTTTCACTCAGATTATATACAAGGTTATGTCATGGTGACTTCCGATGTCAATGGCGACGGCAGCTTATTGTTGACGCTCCATGATTTGAGTTATAAAATTGAAGATTTCAGACGTAAAAGTAATGTCATATACACGAAAATGTGAGAAGATACCTTGATTCAGATAGCTGATAATTCCCAAATAGAATATTCAAAAGAGAAACACGGAAATCTTATAAACGGAGCACCGACCGCATCAGGTAGCCAATCACCGAGGATAACGCTGTCGCCGAATGGGGTGCAGTGTCTAAAACTAAAACCAGGGAAGGGCTACGATCCAGATCAGCCTCACGGTCGCCGGAGAGAACCTTTATTCCACAATGGGACGATGCTCCTCTGACATGCAAAATTTAATGAGGTTTTGTGGACTCCAACTCCAAAATCATTGAGTGTCAAAAATGTCGGGAGCATTTTTGCATATAATATATCGGAAAAAATGACCAGGGATACAACATAATAAGTAACTCGGACATAATGTGGTTTTGCGCCCCATGTCGAGTTACGGTGGAGAAAAATCTTCTGACCGAAATAAAGATAAAACAAAAATGCAGAGAAATATTGAAGGAGTAGGAGGCCAGAACAGATGTCTTGGAAGGAACATTGGAGAAATAACGTGAGGAGCAACACGTAAGCGATGCTTTAAATGACGCAAGTGATTCAGTTACAACAGATTATCGAAGCTACTAACAGATACACTTATAATACAAGGTTTTGTGAGACGCAGGTTGATGAATAGCTATGATTCGTTGGGAAAAAATACTTAATTTGTGAAGGTCAGTGCTATCACTTTGTGTACCCTGTGGTTTCCTTGTCACTACCCTGGTTACCACTCTGAAATATTTTAGTTTTGAATTTCAACAAATGCGTGACAAGGTTCACAACAAGCCGTTTGTTTAAATAAGTTTCATTATTGGACATAATTATACTCATGTTTATAAAATGATTAGAAATATTATACTAACTCTTTCAATTATCAAGTGTTATTGTGATACGATACTTTCTGTCTTTGGTTTATTTTAAACTACTTTATATGTCTGTAGCCGGTTCCAATGCGAGGGCCATTAACTACCGCTCAACATCGCCTTAAGGGTCCAATAATAAATACATATCTACAAATACAAACTATAAATACGAATCCGTACGTACATGCGCATGCAAATATAGCATTCATTCAATTTTAGTATAAGCTCAATTCAATAAAAGTATTAAATTGCTACAGGAGAAAATAAGTATAACTATTGACTGAAATAGAGTTTCCAAAACCACGTAATGTCTGAAAATTTATGTTACAATTTTATTAATTATAGATTGTATATAATATATCAAATTTTAAACCTACATACAAGCATTTCTTTCTCATTTAAAACACTTACTGCTGTAACAGCAAATGCAACTTATCCTGCTTATAACAGAGGGCTCAATAAGTGGACACGGCAAGTCCTTCTCCGTCGACGTATTTGGCCAGAGAGGTCCAAATATGATACCCGACCCCAACTCTCTTGGGCATGAACAGGACATCACGTGACAAATAAGACAGATACACAGGAAACGCACGTGAACGGGACAACACGGGTTAAACGCAGTACTCGCACAAGGGGACACGGGGCGTATCCAAACTAAATGACTAGAGTAAATGAAAAACAAGATAAAAATTGTAAAAGATATAAAGAAGAGGAATGAAAAGGAAAATGGATATACCTACTTACAATGAAATTGGCCAAGCAATTATAGGTGCCTACCACATGGCAATGGGCCGTAAAACAATATTAATACAAAACACTTTTTTACCTTGATTCACACGCAGGGAATGACAAATTTTAAACAGAATACGTGTCGATACTTCTTATACCCGTAATGATGACCGCATTCTAATAACAACCGGTGTTATCACCCCTGAGGATCAGGGATTGATCAACCTATAAACATGTTGTAACATGTATAAACTGAAAAGACAACTTATGTTAGAACCACTCAAAAATTCGGGATTTGCTTGCTGCCTACTGCTTTGGGACACAAAAGGATCCATTTCAACATTTTGGACCGACATACTTCCTTCCGCCCTTTCCTTATACTCTGCTTGGGACACCTCACTTTTAACAGTGTAAGTGTTATTCCCTGCTTAGGCACCAGTATGTGATTACTGTAGCAAATAGCTAAATAATGTGCAACCAGATTAAATACTATGCTTGGTGGCTTCGGCAAGTTCATCGGCTAATAGTGAATTTCAGACAACGATATAGGTGACATAATCAAAAAAATTATGTATGTTAGTATATATAAATGACCAGCCAATGCCAAAGGGAAATATGTTAACTTTTACCGAAATGTCAATTCAATAATTGAAGATGAAACAATTAACTTTTAATTAAGAAACTATTTAGTTATTTAGTAACGCAACATTATAACCATGCTTACAGAAACTGTAACTTTGAAAAATCTAATGGTCTTGAAACTTGACATCAGAAGAAAGAAACATGGTTAAATTAAAACATCAACCTAAAATATTGTCATCACAATATGACATCCTTGTGAAATATGGCATTGAACACATATTGGTGGATTCATAAATGTTAACGTCATAACAACCTCTAAAACAAAACAAAAATGGTACAGTACATGAGTTGGAGATTTTATTGCATCATGACACATTTCATCGCTTATGGGATTTGTCATTTGTACCAATCCTGCAAATAGATAGGACTCATCATTTTTCTCTCTGAACATTCGTATTTATATTTACTTATTCTTATCCAGTTTAAGATTATTCGTGCTGATATATGCTTATGTTCAATCATCACACATTTCTTCCTCTGATTAGTGTGAACTAGTCACCTTCTTTTCGTTGTGCAGACAATATCCCGACAGTAGAAGAAGGTGAGAAGAACACAACAATTTGCTGTACATCTGTTTTTAAACCCGGAAGTTCTTGTTTTGAAACATTCACGATCAAAGTGACGAACTGCGGAGACTACAGACTCTACTTCCTTCTAGGACTGGGGTCTCGTGCATCCAGTGGCAGATATTGTTTTGGTAAGTTCTCTATTATATTTGTACATTATCTCAAGAATACTTAGTTCGTATAGCAATAAATGTTAGTGCCAATTCGGAAGTTTTTATTTTATTTTAATTATTTATTTTTTGTGTTTGTTTTTGTTTTGTTTTGATAAATACACCTTTTGGTTATACTGTCATGACATGACATAAAAAAAGGTAAGATTGGAAATTTCTTCGAGATGTTAGGGAAAAAAGGAAAATTGTGGAATTAAAATCACAATGGCCTATTTTTAACAAAACTTTTGAAGCTTTTGTACTTTTGATCTTGTTATTTTGCAAAACATTAAAGCTAAAAATAAGACAATTGACCGACAAAAAAAGCACAAACATAGAAAGAAGAAAACGAAGACTTGCCTCTGATGTCAAAGCCAACTTTTATTTACTGTACAAAAGATATATACCATTTTGTTTTCTTTAAAGTTGTGTTTGAAGTACAGTACATATAATACTAATATAGCTGAACATGAGATGGACTGTTCTGGTAGTTTTTATCACAGTAAGGAAGCAAGGTTCACTCACTTGTTGTAAAACCAAAGTAAGAATTGAGATACATTCAGTTTTATCTAAAAGCCATGTGCTTGCCAAACTAAAAGTGCAGCTAATTTTTGCAATGCATTTATGAATAAAATGTACAGGGTACAGGTGTGATAAAATTTACCCCTCTCCCTGCTTACTTCGAAACCTATCGATACAATTTAGTACGAATATTGGTTATTTCTTTGATTGTACCTCTGATACTTGAAAGAGAATCAATTTTTTTATATAATAAGTTAAATAAATTGCTACAGTTTATATGTTTTCGGGGTTTCGTTTTTAAGAGAAACAAATATCTGTATATATAAAGTTAAGTTGCTGAACGATGTTGGGAACATGTTACGGACATAATCTGTAACAGTCGTAAAAAGGCAATAAAATTTAACAAAAAAACAATTGTTTACGAACGCTGAATAATGCCGTGGCAATAAAGCAAAATAAACATATGGTTTAGGAAATGATTACATTTCGACTCAATTCATTTTTCTTACAGCTATTCAGAGCACGTCAAATGGTAAGTAAGCCTATATAATAACTGCTTAACATGCATTCATGGATCTATGAAATTGTATCAGCGTTATTTTGAAGCTTACTGCGGAATTTTTGACCATCGTAAGCAGCAAATATTTAAGTGACCATACAATATTCGAGTTTGCAATGACGATACAAATAGGTTAATCGCGTCGTTTTTTTCAATCTTATTATTTGATATGTACAACTACCATGACAGCGGTGTCTACCTGTGATAAATTGCAAAATATTCTTTAACATATCTGTCGGTCCGTTAATCGTCGCGACTTCAACGTTCTGACCATAAACAAAACCACTTTTAAATAATAGCATACCCCTTCGTACATTATCAGTCGATCATATATATACAACAGGTTTGCTTTAGAAATGTTCAATGCTAACGAGCCTGTATCTTTCAGTTTCTTGAGAGGTGTATATTGTTGACTATCATGAGTGAGTTGTATTATCTCATAAGTAAAATATTATATAACAGTGCTGTTTGATATGAATAAAACATATTTTTACTTTTTGTTTCCCCGTCATTAGCCCTATGATATAACTTTGAGTACGTATCATAACTTGAATTTACCTAGTTTTAGCCTTCAATGACGAGTGATGTAATCCAAGTACATTTAGATATTGTCTTGTTTTCTCATAAATCACACTATCAGCTCCACACCAAATCGCGTTATGTTTCTGATTGTAACGATCACCTATTTTAGATCCTGCACCAGATTTCATTCCATCCAATGTTCATATCGTACCAACGATGACCAGGATCGAAAAGAGGACACGAACAGCTTTATATATCCCTATTCTGAAATTTGTGTGCAACTTCACTAAGAAAGGACGATTTTTCTATACTGTTTTCTTTTACGTCAATGGTAAACGTATATTAGACCATACAAAGACAGTTGATCTTACAACAGAGGCATTTCTTCTGGAGTCTGAACTCCCTTCGGATGCTAATACGATGGGTATAACTGTAAGTACACTTAATTTGTATCGTTCTAATTGTACCACACACATCTATCAACAATTAAGGTAAAAGTCAAACAGGATATGCCTTGCATACCTGCAACAAGTTATCGGCTTTCCACGCTACTTCCTTGTTTTTAATCAAATCTGGACGGAGGTTAATGTAGTCATTCTGGCGTCCGGGAGTTGGTGTCGTTGTTGGTTTTTTACTTTATTAGAAAAATAACGCTTTACAATGTCATTAACACAACCTCTGTAAAATGTCATAAATAATAACCTCGTACGTTATGGTTTTCAATTACTCTGTTCTCATAGTGATAACACCGTTATTTATAATAGCCCTGTTCATAGTACTTATCATTGTTAACAATAACCCCGTACAATGTGATTAGTAAACAAAGCCTTAAACTGAGAGATTTACAATAACCCTGTCCACAGTGATAACAGTCACCTAACTCATAGTAGTTAACACTAACCATGCAATTAGTTATAAAACTTAATATGGCATCAACAATAATATGTTTACAGCTTAAATATAGTGCTTAAACTAATAAGTAAAAATATACCCTGCACATTATGTTATTAAAAAAACTATTTGTTTCGTCACATACGAATCATAATTTGCTTAATGTGCATGATCTCGATGTTCGATGATCAATTTTTGTGAGTCGAAGTCCCGATGTTTCACGATGGTCCCGCAAAGTTCGAAACAACGAAGTTTGACTGTATGACTACCATGCCAAGTGTAGTTAAGATTATCATCGTATACACTGATTTATAATAACCCTGTACACCGTGTTTTTTTTACTATATTGGTCACAGATTTTAAGACTAGCACTGTAAACCTGGAATGAAGATAAACCTTGTACACAGCTATTAATTATTACCTAGTATACAGTAGTTTCATGTTTTATTGTATGCAGTAAATAACCCTGAACACTTATATTAATAATAATCCTATACAAAGTGATAAGAAATAACCCTGTATATTGCTATTAATAATAATTCTTAACTCTGAGATTGGTTTTGTAGGTGCTTTGGATTCGAATTGTGTCTCATTGATTATAAAGCATGCACGCAAACAAAGAGATAACAAAGAGTTAAGGATTTATAATATATTCTATAAGTTTATTTCTGTTATATAACTCTTGCTGGTGGTTATATTTTAGATTTTCTGTAAGGTTGGAGCAATGAATACAATGGAAGGACAGGTTGGAGCTTTGATGAAAAGTCCCGAGTTCTTTGCCGGACTGAAGGTATGCCTCGATCTACAATTCATATATCTAGCGCAAAACCCGGCATTATCAATACACAAGTACAGAAATGAATATCTCCATGGACATTACGCACAATATTTTAATTGTTGAATCAACTCTTTTTAATGCCTTTGATGCACGATTCATAACATGTTTTTTAAATGAGAGAAGACCAAAGCAGAACAACATTTTTTTTAAAGGTCGAGAATGGTAAACACGTCTCTCTTCCCCGTGGTGGAAACCATATCGTTCGTATAAGGCCTACTGTTCCGATAGGATGTGTAACAACACCACAGGATCCAGATAAACCTTGCGAAGCTTTTACAGATCTGATAGACGGAGGGAAATCGCATTCTTACCTGAAATGTAACCAAGCGAATATTGCAAATCATAACAAGTGTTCTTTAGAAATTCAAGGAGGGACGAGCACTGACTTCATTGCTGGACAGAAATGGAACGTATCTTATGGTTTCTTAATAACAACGATTGATGATGAAGAAACATCGGACCACTTGAACTATAAAACCTACCTCTTCCAGCTTAGGACGAACCACATACTACACCATGGGCTCTGGAACGGACGGTCTGAATCTGTAACGGTAATACCTTGGCATGTATATTCCTTTATAAAAAAGGTGTTGAACTCAATTGTTTAACTCCAATTTATTTTCCATAATGTGCATAAGCAATTCAATATAAAGTCATTCTTATAAAAGGCGTATAACACTAATCCACTAATCCCGTAAACTTTCGACTGTTCACAGGTTACCATATACGACAAAAATGGTACAGACATATGGAAAGAGAAGTCTTGTTCCATTGTGTGTGACCCTCATATGAAAACCTTTGATTCACAGTAAGTAACAGTTATAACAAATATAGGTATGTCATAATTGTTTCTGTAGTTTACCCTCAGGCCATACCATTAATAGCAAGTATAGCTACACAGGGAAAAGTGCAACGGTTGTTTTACGGCGTAAAAAAACGCTTGTAAAAAGTATGTTTTGCATACGTTTTACGCATGTTTTTTTCACCATGCGTAAAACAGGTGTATATTAACGGGCGTAAACCACCTGTTTTACATGTGAAAAACACATGTTGAAAAAAATAAGTAAAAGTATCATTTTTTCATTTTCTTTCTCTCATGCATAAAAGTATCTTAAAACGTTTTTTAATTTTCATCTTGTAAACAGTTAAAAAATTATAAAAATAAAATGTATATTGACAAAAAGTATACTGCTCATAGTGTTTCGATCAAAATTAAACATGTTGCATAAACCAAAATCAGGATTAAATTAAATTACTTTTCTTTAAAATTACGAGCACATTTTAAACATTTACTGAAATTATCGTCTATAATATAATCCGTATATTTGTGTTTGACCGGCATTAACTGTATCCCCGGAAACGTCAACAACAGACGCAGACGCGCGCACAAACGTCAGACGATGTGACAGCTACACTTTTAATTATCAATTACGTTTTTCAACAAGATTAGGGTAAGTCTGGATTAACAAAGAAATACAAATGTTATTAGAACTATGAACTTTCACTGAGTTCCCGCCGATAGTGCTACTGTAGCGCACAGTCTACTGTTGTTACAGGAAAGGAAAAATGCACGGTCAGACCAAGGTTCAAACCCGGGACCTGCCGAACTCTATGCCTGTACTGAAACGCGGTACTCATTACAGTCGTTTGGTCTGGATCGTGGTAATTATGACCGAAAGGAATTTCAAAAGATTTTCCCAATATACATTGTTTTTTTTTCTAATCCGGATCTAGGTATTGTGACCATGGGATTTCATTTTGAGTATGTTACTAAAAATAACACATGGACGTTAAAGGTGGGCGGACGGTACTCTAAAAATAACTGATATTTTATAGTGCTAATTTTTATTTGACGTTGCTACTTCTTAGATGAAAGTGGCGATCGTTAGTATTGTCAATTATTCATGAGTTTGGAAAAGAGGGGGATGGGATATTGATTATTCAACATGTACCTTAATGTTAGAAAAACAAAATTGTTTATAGTTGCATTCCCAATTACTTCTAACAAAACATGAGTTTGGCTTTTTGTATAATTAAATTTTGAAGCAGAAGTGTGATACGTTTCACCATTATCGATATGCCCAGATATACTGTTCTTATGGAATAAATAAACATATATAGCTACTGAGCATATTCATTAATGCCCAAACTGACATGACAGTCATACAGTTGTGTTTTGAATAAAATATTTAATTCCTATTTGTTGAGTTCAGTATCTCATTAAACTATGTTTGATCATGAATTATAAAATATAACTGCATCACACATACACACATAGCAAGGATGTAGTGTACACACTGCTGTAAGTACATGTTTGCTTGTCACCGCATGTGACCTTAATCTCAATGGTCAAGGTCAAATATGTGCAAACTTTCCATTGAAATGTGTTATTGAAATGTACAGTATACAATGCATGTACGTGCATCACTACCAGTATAACTACATGTAGATCGCTGTGACCTTAGCTAGAGGTCAAAAAGGTGCATTTTAGAAGAAAAATATTGTTTACCGAATCTCAGCTATATTTATCGATGGGCTGTAACATAATAAAAGACAGCAAACAACCAGTTATATATTGAAAAAATTACACATTTTTCCCTCAATCACAAACGTCCTGTTTCAGTTGTGATTATGACTCACTGACTCTCATTACAACTAGTTCTATTGATCAATGATGTAATTACAAAATAAGGCCAAATGTTTTTTCAAATTAATACTTTCATGCAGTCACAGTAATTCTTCTACTTTAATACAGATTTAGTTGTATACATACAAATTACCATGTATTCTTTAATCAAAAATGTAATATTCACAGAATGATGGGAGATTTTTCTTAAGCATTTCCCTGTGTTAAATACAATAAAAGAATAACTACAAACCAAAGATAGCTGGCAGGATTACCTGAGAACAAGGTTTATCAGTCTACAGGATTGGTTTGGTTTGAAATTTATTAAATAAAAATGCTTAGGATTCACGATGGAAGTGCACCTGTACCAACTGTTACATAATTTTTGTAAGGCATAGAGAATCTACCACAAATGTACAACAATGATCATCAAAATAAGTATGTGCCTCTACCTTAAAAAACTAAGATCTGAAGTCCACAAATGCATATACCACTATAAACACTTTTTCTTGGGAAACAGCCATTCAACCCGTTGTGCATGTAAACGGAGGTGTGTCAGGTCAATTACAGTGTCAGCTGAGTGCTGACCTGTACAAACGGCCGGAGTGCCTCCACTTCTGTATTCAACAAAAGTGATGTAGACTATTTGATCAGGAACAATAGACGTGGATTTGATGATTCAGAATTTATCTTTCACAGACTGGGTTTTCAAAATGTGATTTTAGTGACATTTGTTCTTATGTTTCAGATATCCCTTGTACCAAGAACAGAATAAGTCGTGCAGCCGTTGCACTTTAACTTGTTTCAGCTGATTTCAACTTTGTTCAATATTGAAAAGTCAAGTGCCACGAAGGCTGTTACATCTGCCAGGAAACATTATTTTTATCAAACCTTTTTTTTTTTGCTTTTTATCTTCAAATTGTTATTAATCACGCTATTATACAGATGGATGTGTCTTAAAAACTTTATTTTTCCTTCTCGCTCAACTTATTTTTTAAATGATAAGAAAAAAAATATTTTACATATTTATATCCATTGTATAACAGCAAATAACTGCATAAAGCACTGTAACTCTTCCTTCCATCATGAGTTTGAAGAATGGGCATTGTGATATCAACAGTGTACCAATGCACTATAAATGTTAAAAAATATTCAGCAAATTTAGATTTAAAATCCAATTGGTATGATAGACGTACGTAAAACGTACGGTATTTACGCCTGTAAAAATACGGGGTCCTCAACGTGCGCTTAACGTTCATATTTTTACGTACGTAAAACAGGGTTGCACTTTTTACTGTGTATGTAACAATTGTCTGTAGTTTACCCTCAGGCTATACTAGAAATAGCAAGAACAGCAATGTCACGATTGTCTGTTGTTTATCCTCAGACTAACCACTAATAACCGGTATAACTTCGTCACATTTATCTGTAGTTTCCCCTTAAGCTATACCAGTCTTAACGAGTATATTTATGTCACAATTTTTCTTTAGTTTACCCTCAGACTATAACATTAATGTTCGCATGATGTGTGCACGAAGTGCGAACGATACAAATCTGGACGATCATAGCTTGCGCCATTTGTGCGGATGGTCGACGGAGGCTGTATGAGAACGGTCGTGTTTGGTGTAAATTGAAGTATGGCTTAATAATATCTACGATTTCTCATTTATACATTTGATATTTTAAGTATGTTTCAACATTCCAGCTACACATATAAGCTTATATTTCTGTCTATACTTTCTTTCAAAGGGACTGAATTTCGAAATGGCGTTTTCTGTTGACTTTTAATCGACACATGTAAAATTACAACACAGTCTCGGCTATGTCACAATTGTCTGTAGTTTAAACTCAGACTAACCTTTGATAACGAGTATAGCTATGTCACAGTTGTTTAATCTCGGGCTGTTTAATGTTTTATATCTAAAAATTAATATGTTTTGATTCATAATAGACTATTACTTTCTGAGTGTTTTATTAATTTAATGCTGCCTTAAATTTGAGTGTTCTATCATTTATCAGTTGTTTAACCTCGGCATTATAATTATATCACCTAACTGGACACTTTATAAAAAAGGTCACTTTAATATCCTGTTCAGCTTAATTAATGAATACCACAAAAGACCTTTAAAATCGTTGGTAAATAATTTGACTTTTGTAGAACTGGTTGAATTTATTATTGATCAATAGAATGCTATATTTTAAGAACGATAAATAAATGGTATTGGAATCTTCATGTTGACGGAAAATTATTAGGCTAATTTTACCTGTCGTTTTTTTCAGGCGATACGAGCTTCAGAAGCCTGGAGTGTACATTGCCTTCCAACACTCTACTCTTCCAATACAAGTACGTGTATACCTAATATACCAAAGTTATCTAATCAAGACATTTTTGATAATAAAAACATATCATATGTGTTTTATGTTTACGCTTTTTTTGCGTCAATGGTAATTTTATCAGAAGACTGTGTCCGTCTTGAAACAAATTCAAGATTACATCGGATAATAGCAAATCACACAGTAACTATTTATGAATATTTACAATAATATGAATCAGATAAGGACAAACGCTGAAGTGCACGAATCTTTCCTGTATACAGTTAATGATTACCGTTCATTAATAGCAAATTGTATATATACATCCTATCATCACAGGTCCAGATAAAATCAGCCCTCTGTAAAGGGACTAGCTGGCCATCAGCATACTGTATATGTGGTGTCGCAGTGATCGTCGGGAAATCCTACCACATCCTCGACCTCTGTGATCGAAAGAAAACGAGAGTGAATTACATTTGTGGCAAACACGATGAATTGCAGGTCATACCACGTGGCAATATTTTCGAGGTGAGCTTTTCACTTAAAACTATCATTGAGATCACTGTGAAGACAAAACTATGTGTG
Source organism: Crassadoma gigantea (assembly GCA_032360845.1). Taxonomy (NCBI): domain Eukaryota; kingdom Metazoa; phylum Mollusca; class Bivalvia; order Pectinida; family Pectinidae; genus Crassadoma; species Crassadoma gigantea. The sequence goes on along the minus strand of JAULCA010145510.1, from coordinate 15,908 downwards.
AAACAGGAAAGAGATAACACTCAGTGTCGTTAAAAACGTGTTCCTATGTAGGTAATGTAAAAAGTAGAAGCCATCAATGAAAACCAGATTATCTCCTAGTAGAATTAAAAATACATCTGTATGTACTCATGTGTACCATTTTTACTCCTTCTGTGAATTTTAAAGCCTAACGTGGAAAACCCATGTTTACATTACTTGCCTAGCAATCTCGAAAGCGAGAATTTTATTGGTTTTATCATCGTAAAATCAAATATTATTCAAATTGGTACCAACGAGCGATGGCCGAAGTGTAAATAATCCATCATTCCAACTCCAAGTCGATAACACCATGGGCAAACCATGGAGAGCAAATGATAAATGGAGACCTTCCCTTGAGCAAATAACAAGGGGAATATGACCAGGTATTCCTAAAGGGACAATGTCTTCATCTTCATCGACTACATCAGCCATGAAAATCAAGGTTTAAATAAATCATTGTCACTTATTTCCATCGAAACCTTGAATAGTCACAACAAAACCACATTGCACGCTAATACTCATAATCAAAATCGTTGATCTTCATATCGCAAAAAGAAAGGTAATATCCAACAACAATTATTAAGGGGACGTAATCGAGGGTTTTAGTAAGAAAGCTAGATAAGTTGGATTTTATTGTCCACGTCATTTGAAGATGGTTTTGTCAGACGATTTGGTACTTCTACATTGTTATTTCATTGTAACGTACCCAATCCGGTCAAAAGCCAAACTAAACAGAGCAAGATTGTCAATGTCAAATGATCCAATATATCGATTATGTAGTCGCACCAATCTAAGAACTTCAAATGTGGCTTTCTGCACTGTACCCTTTACCAGTTAAAAATATTACGGAAAGGTTCATGTGCTAATTATAAGGTCAGTAAATGCTAAGATTAATAAAGTATTTTCCTACCTGGAAGGTGTTACAATCAAATATCCGTCCCATGGGGTAAATGCTTTAGTTGTCGTAACCGAGGCTCTATCGAGGATTAGACGGGTAAATAAACACGCCTTTAATTGAAGATGGGTCCGTTATATCTTAAAAGTAGGGAATTATGACTTCTCAGGTATTCCAAAAAATATTCTTAACATTTTTTGTATCCTAATGTGCAAATTACCGTTCCTTTCGGGAGCTGATTATGACGTGATGTATGATTCTTTCCGTGACGTCATAGTATCATTTCTTTTCAATAGCGATCTGTCATTGTGGGGCTGAAAGGGAAACCATAGGGGTAAGAGGAAACCTTTGAACAAGTAAATACGGAGACAATTATGTAAAAGCTAGGAGAATAAACCATCCAAGGTCGAATCTTGATATGTTTATTATAATTTATTCAAATTGTGTGTTACAAATACGTTTCAGGATGATAACAATACTTTTATGTTTTATTTTATCCCAGTTCCGTGTACCAACTGGACTGAAGATAAAAGCAACACGAAGGATAAATAATTTTTGGGACATTTATTTGTATCCTACTGTCCTGGAAGTGAACAGCACATATGGGTTATGTGGAAGTCTCGACAATAACAGATGTAACGACTTCACACATAGGGACGGAAGTATGCCAATTGACGCATGCACGAAATCCAGTCGGTATCATCCAAATGACTTCACAGATTCATTTAAGTAAGTGGTATTTTACTGCATCACATAGGTTGGGGTTGGATATATCTTTATATATCTATAATTCGACGTTATAAAGCTGCCCCCTTTGGCCATTTTACATTTTTTTATGGTAGTAAGTAAATTGCAGAGAAGTACGCAGTAATAGCCTGATTCAGTTAGGTTCATTTCCAGTCAATAATAAGATTGCGTTTACCACATCTGGCTCGAAAGGCCAAATGTGCTAGTGCCGTGGTTCAGCGACCGTCGAACTGTTTAATCTAAACTTCTTAATAACCGAGAGGCTTAGATCATTGATATTTTGATATTTTTGATCTTGCATAGTAGGTTGGAAGTCATGGGGTCAAATATGTAAAAAAACAATAAAAGACATCATTTTAGAAATCAAATGTTACAGGGTAATGAAATTTAACTGGCAAAACGCTTGGTTAAAAGGATAGCAAATTTGTTCAAATGAATGAATTTGGCCACTTTGAAGATTAAGAGGTTAACGTTGGTATATTTACATTAGCACGGCATTATACAGCCTCTTTGAAAGCACGAGTCACAATTCTTTGCGTATTTATACAATACTGACCGGAACTACAATATCAAATGTAAACAACCATGGAGACTGCATGTGAACTATCGCGGGGCATTGCGAGACCTGACAATGTAGTACAAATATATAAAAAACGAGAAAATATGTAAAAACTACTTCAAACGCAATAAACAGAAAAAAGATCTGCAAATTCATACAAAACACACATTTGTTGAAATAACCAATGAATACAATTGTTTCACTCAAACAATTTATCAAGAAATAACGTATGCTAGCCTACTGAACGGATCTAGCTTAATATGACAGAATATAACGAACTTTCCCAATTTTTCATTGCCCGACTTTTTGGGTGATGTTCATCAAGTGGGGATGAAACATTAACCACGATGAACTTGTCAGGCTTAAATTTTGAACAAATTGAAATGAATGCAAGTTCGTCCAAAATTGACGACAAAGAACTTCATCAATTTCTCACTGCCCAGCCAGCAAGTCTACCCCCTGGAAACACCATGCTCAGAGAAAAATCTGAAAAGATTCAAAACGATGTCAAAAGAAGGTATAGACATGCTTTTTGAAACAAGAGAAACCTTTGCAACAAAAAATAATATTCAATGGGGCCTGAGATTATTTCAAGGTATTTATAAGTTGCCTGCATTCCCGGCCCCTATGTTTCCTGACTCCTTTTTATGAAAATGTATTCACTGGAATATTTACTAGTGTATCACTGACTTGTCTTGAAGATTACGTTATGGCATATACATTTCTGTAGAATAGACAGAAATCGCTCGAAACGAGTTATTGTCGCATAAAATAAAAGCAAGCAAAAACTGTTTCAATCGTTACACAACAGACAGGCATAGAGGTTTGGTCCATGGGGATACAAATAAAGTCATTTAACATTGCATTATTCCAGTTATTTGTTATTATCCTAACTGTAGCACAGTATATACTTAAATTGTTTTAGACTGGAACAAAGAAAAAAATAGTAAATAGAAGGACATAATTGTTTCTTCCGAAACACTGGCCGACAGCCTTGGGCAATTTTATTGCAAAGCTTAACCAACAAGATCTACGAGTATGACGGAAAAGAGCGAACCAGAAGTATACCACAGAATAAACCTGATAAATAACGAGCAGCACTTAATCGTCACTGGACGAACTTGAAAAGAAATGTAGACATTGTTAGGGACAAAGAATTTAAGCAAGCAAATGGAGTCTTTGATGGGTTGTTAAAAGAGCGTAAGCGACTTGGTTTTGCGTTTTTTTCCCTCCCACATGACACAGAAAATTTTACAATAAATTTGCTGCACCCATAGCAACCTGTTGGTTATTTCTATTACCTCTGTACTACCTAGCGCACTTCTTCAATTCCTAACTACTTCCAGCTGAAATGATATGACTTTGTTTTCCAACTTTGTAATTTACTGATTTTACTTTTTAAAAGTCAGCATCAGATTTGTGCTTTCCAAATGAGACAAAGACACTAACATAGCGCACTCATACCAAACATTCAAGGATCAGTCATACTAGTGTGTATTATCACTTTCAGCCACGTATCTGGCAACACTCTGTCAAAAACAAATCCGATGTTTCTCGTTGCTTGCGAATCTTTGAAAATGTATTAACATTTTGCACGTCAATTCAGATTTAACCAAACTGATGTGGGCTGATGACATGAGTGCATGGTCTGGACCAATACTTCTTGTTTTTGCTGCCCGTTCGGAATTCATTACGACCGCAATGATGACCATTTTAAAATCTATTTTGGATTGAATCTCAAATCATTCTGAACTGATTACAAAAAAACGTATTAAGAGAGATCAATTTGAATAGACTGTAGACCGATAGACCGATGTAGCCAATTGGCATTCCGACATCATCTGCTATTTATTATATATGATACTACCGTGGTAAAACTTTTTTAGCAATTGATTTTGAATTGACTCTAAATTTGCACACAATTTCTAGCTGCAATTCTTAAGAAATCATTCATTTACGTTGCACACCATTTTGGGTTATTTGGTAACTGATTATAAATCAAATACGGACGTTCTGCCATCTTTACCTCAGCCTTACTTTTTCATTTTCTATGCATCATTCATAATATGGCCTTAGTCCAGAAATTATCACTTAAACTCGTAAAGAATATTTTAATTGTATTTCATTTTAATTCGTTTTAGATTACCCGATAGTGAGCACATGTTCCAGGACGACGACTATGAAGTTGATAAACTAGTGGAAAATTTCCTTGATTATCCTGACAGTCAGACTTTATGTTTTTGTCCGCATAATGATGAAGAGAACAAAACAGCTACATTTGACACCTTTTCCAATTATCAGAGTGCTTCGTGTGGATTTAGGCACTATGCAAGCTGTAGTAAAAGTAGTGAAGAGAATTCGTGTCAAAAACGACATTTGTCACTCCGAAGACAACGACGAAGTACATTCGATAAGCACACTGTTGAAAACTACAGAAATGGTCAACGCCACGTTTCTATCAAGAAAAGGGTTGTTGTATATGTATTTCATGTATTGATAAATTAACAGCAAATCAAACAACTTAGTTAATATAAATTGTGATAGCGTATATGCAGGTTACGAAGCGGTGGTAGATATATATATATATATATAAATATTTGATATTGTATTAATATATATTTTGATCACAGCTGACCTTAATAAATGCAATCATTTATATGATAGTTTTAATATCTTTACTTTTATCATCAATCGTATTTTACATCTAATTATCTGCTTTCTATTTTATTGTACACTTTAGAGAGAGAGAGAGAGAGAGAGAGAGAGAGAGAGAGAGAGAGAGAGAGAGAGAGCGGTGGGGAGGAGAGTGTCTGAGTTATCTTACCGTCCTTGCCACACTTTGCATTTGTCTTTTTTTATTCTCTATGAAGAGTACTATGAGTGAGACAGAGGCAAGGCATTTTTGTGAGGTCAAGATGTCACAAAATCCACTACGAAGCCAATGCAAAGAAATTAACGTGGACAACTCCGATACAGAGATTAACAACTGTGTTTTGGATATAATGGTACAGTTATATACAAATATATATATAGAGAGAGAGAAATTATAATAATTATAATATAATGACGAACGCACAAATGTAATCCCTTAACAATTGTTTATGTTATATAGCATTACTGCGTTAAATTTCATATTTTATTTTCATAGTACACTTTTTTTTGTTTGGCTTTAGCAAATTTGCAAACCAAACGGATCATTTTCCTGTCGCTTACATGATTTCAAACTTATGTAGAAATGGAGAAAATATATATAAGTGTATATTTACAAATAATAACCCAGTAAATGGTACTGTTTAAACAGCCAACCCGATATCATATGTTACTGTTTATGCAGACAACCCATTTATTTACGGTACTAATTATACAGACAACCCATTAGTTTACGGTTCTGTTTATGCAGACAACCCATTAGTTTAAAGTTATGAGTTCACGGTACTGTTTATAAAGATAACCCATTAGTTTATAGTACTGTTTATACAGACAAACAATTCGTTCACGGTACTGTTTATACAGGCTACCCATTAGTATATAGTAATATTCATACAGACAAACCATTAGTTTATTGTACTGTTTAAGCAGACAACCTATTCATTTACGGTACTTATTATACAGGCAATCCATGAGTTCACTATACTGTCTACACAGACAACCTATTAGTTTGTTAGCACTGTTGAAGCAGACAACCCATTAGTTTATAGTATTGTTTATGCGACAATCAATCACTTTATGTTGCAGTTCAAATTATACAGAAAACCCGTTTGTTTATTGTACATTTCTAACATTTCGTTTAGTTTATACAACTGTGTATACATACAGTAGAATATGGTACTATTTATACAGACAACGACACATCAATTGAAGATTTTCAAATACAACCAATTTGTTTGTGTTACTTTTGATACAACTTATCCTTTGTGCTGCTTATATACATACAAAAAAGTAGTTAATTGTGATATTTGTATAAAGCGTACGTTTAAAAAAACTAAGTATGTATACAGGCTACAGACAAACTTATTTAGTGGGGTATGTTAACAGGCCACGGGAGATACCGAGTGGGCAGACCTTGCCAGTGACAGAGCAAGCCAGGTGTGTCTGACGGAGGTGAAGAAAAATGCCACCATCCAGGAGTCATTTCCCGAATCGGCGTCACTTATCCGGAACCTGACATGTCCAAACAACTGCACTAATAACGGAATATGTGAAAACGGTACAATGTGAATTTACATTTTAAGCAGTAGCTGTTAAGTTGACGACAGAATGTTCATGTACAATGTACCTCATTTCTATTACTAGTAAATCATAGGAAAATGGAGCTTTCTATCAAAACAGAAAAAAAATGATTTCGAATGGGGTTTTTACATATATAATCATTTTTGTATTTAACGAAGTTATGCTTCATACATTAGCATTTGTATATTAGAAATGAGTTGGTATCACAGCTTTTTTGTCATTGACATAATCTATGACAATAATGTGATCACAAGCAATTTTTTGTTATTGGTGATTGCTGTTAACACATTATCGTCTTTCAATATTTAATTTAGATTTGCTGTTTTCCTTTTAGGTCACGTGTTTTTTTTGCATTGCTGATTGAACCTGTTTAAATCAAATTATCAATCAGCCGTGAAAACTATACAAGAACAACAATGCATTGATTCTGGATAACACTGACTTATGATATAATGAATTATAATTTATTGGTAACAGGCGAATGTTTATGCAGCGAAAGATTTGCTTCTGTCGACTGTTCTTTGGACCTGGCGGTTTCACCAAACGTGGACGACCTTAACCTCGGTCCTGACTCTATCTGTGATGTCAAAGATGACTGTTTCGAGGTGTATGTAAATGGTGGGGATTTCCCGTCGGACGGGACGTACATATGTCGCTACAGCATGGTTCACGTGAGTGATAAGCATGATGTACTGCAATCTTGCTTAAAACAATAACCGCCAGACACGATATATGTCGTACTTATTTAATATCAAGATATACAAACACATAAACTGAGGATACCAGTTTCACAATTCACTACATTCTTTCTGTAACGTGCTACAAAACATACTACGGCGAATGCTTATCAATTGAATACATGCACGTTTGCCAGAGAAGTATTGATAAAGCATTTTTGTTGAGCCGACAGTATGCATTTTTTATCACCTTACTACGGAAATCCCCTGACAAACATAATGATTTCCAGGACGGTGAAGACTTTCCAAAAGTGAATTTGCTATATTTTAGAATCAGTATCAATAATATCATTTATATTTGTTATATGATGTTCGTATCTGCTTACCTGTATTTTTTTTTTTTTTTTTTACAAAATGCTTTTTTGACCAGCAACTCCCGAACATCCGTGTTAAAAATGAACAAACAATCCGGTAATCGCGAATGAACATAGCGACTAGGAATATCAGTTGCGAATGATATTCTGACAAATCAGAAATGCCAATCATGTATTCGTCACAGCACTTCTAAATACGATCGGCATCGTAGGTTTATTTAGCATCTATGACTTCAACAGACTTACCATAAGTGGGAGCATCCGTATTTGAAAGCCATAAAAAACATCTACATTTTGTGCATGAAACATACATATCCAATTGTAAAACAATTTCACAACAAAAAAATATTGAATATATTTGTTTCCGGACAATGCATAATGCATTGTGATATTCTAGGTATTCATTAATAATTAGCTCTGTTTTCATAATCATTTATTAGCATTTTCAATGGATTGATTACGGATACAAACATGCATTCAGAACAGTTTTAAATTTTCAACAGGTTAATAAAAATGGATCAAGATCGTTTGCTGGCCATTTGGAGGTACCTGGACGCCAGAGGAATATATATCAGGTCACGTGTCCTCTGACGTATGCCGAGCGGCATGAGGATGTGTTCGTGTTAGAATATGAGTTGTTCCTTAAGATGGATGAACATTCATTCAGTTCAGGATTACCATTCATTGTTTTAGATTCTACTTGTCAAGGATTCAATGAATCTACAGGAAAGTACTTTTACTTTCCAGAGGTAGGTCGTATCATACTTACACTATTGTAATTGTATTATTTATCTTGCAATTTTGTATGTGTAAACAAACCATTGTGTTGTAAAATCTGAATTTTTAAAAAATGTGTTGTAAAAATTATACAACAACGAACATCCCAAATGTGATGCAACTATGCATCAATATATAAATGTTAAAAAATGTTTGCCTTCTGTCTTGGTAATTTATTCCCTCATGTTAAAAAAATAAAGTACTTGATGGAAACCAATACAAACTTATATGTGAAGTTTTTCAATAATGTATCCTGCCACAGTGGTGTCCCACTGCGGCTGCGACCAACGGTCATGTTTGAAAGGGGATTGGGCGTAAAAGCTGATCAGCTATATCAAACAATACTTAATTGCACCTTTCTTTAGGCCGGATACTGCTTCATCAATGGGACTTGCTACGAAGAGGGAGCCAAGATGACAAACGACACTTTTCAGAGATGTGTCTCCTCGTTCAATCCATACGCCTGGACTACAGCAAGTGATGCCGACGGTAATATCGACATGCGTGCTGTAAATTAACTAAATAGGCATTACCAATGTGTTTTGAATAATGTCTGTAATTATTATACTTGTGTCCATTTGGACATGCAACATGTGTATGTCTAGGACGTCAAATCAATCCGTCAGTACATTGAATTTCTTTTCTACTGCAATGCCACCAACGTCGAATAGTGATGACTGTATGACTATATACTTTATTTCATTTGATCGCTTTTCAACTTTCAAGTGTAGTTTTAAGCATATTTATCATAAACTGAGCAACGGAATAACATATATTGAATTCGTGCAAATTAATATTAAACGTTTAATTGGTATTTTATCGTGGAGGAAAACATACACATTTTGTATTCTACATAACATATTACAAAGAAGATGTTATAAACATGTTTTCAAATGTGTGTACTGTTTATCAGAATTTTCAACGGTTGTGGAATCTGATCCTGACTCGACGACCAGCAGTGACGGAAATGTACCCCTGATCATCGGTTCGACTTTGTTAACAATACTTTGTGTTGCCGCAATCATTGTTACACTGTTGGTAAAGTTCAGGTGGACCAAGTATATACCGTATGTATTTTTTTTAAATACATTGTTATTTGAGATGGTATGACATCAAGTGACTTACGGATATAGAAAAAAAATTGCGATTGCGTATCTTGAAAACAAATCTGTAAGAAAAAAGAAAAAAAATTGCGATTGCGTATCTTGAAAAACATTTTAATCCATTTTAAATCTGACAATATGTGCATAGCTTGTAAAATTTGATTATTCGTTTTTTTCACGTTGCAACTTGGTTACGTACTTGTAAAGCCATTTAACCGTCCACTTTACCACCATACTTCCTCGTGTCAGCTAGACCAATCTACCACCAAAAGTTGTATAATCGCAATATCAAAGATATTTTAATACACACGTTGCATATTGCAAAACAAGTTCATGACAGTTAGTGTCAATTAAATTGTTGAATTACTGTTAGATCAGCATTGATCATGGTTGGACTGTAATGTTTTTTTTTATAACCACAGGAACAGCCAAACATCTAATTCTCAGCAAACTTTGTCACAACATCCCGAGTCCAGTCAGGATAAGCAATGGCTACAGCTGACATCATTCAAACGAACAGGTTCCGAGACGCCAACCAAAGCAGACACGTACTAGCAGATTAGCAACTACCGAATAAACACTTATATCATACGAGTATAGATATCTAATAGGTTTCCATTTTTGGTATACCCAAACATGTCATGACCACAAACAGCAAGGTTTCTGATGAGTGTATCAATGTACAGAAAATGAATGAAACATTTGAATACGCCCCTTTGACAATCATTATTTAAGTACATACACGAACTATTCCTCTATAAGAAAAAAATGTTAACGTTGCTCAGTAAAATGTTGATATAAACGTGTTTAAATCTTTTAACTGCTTTTAATGTGTACATTGTCTTTTCAGTTCCTTTCTGGCGCTTTTGGGCCATGACCTTCTTCTATCAAAGGTCGTTCAGTATCTATAAACAAACTACGGACATTATGTAAATGAATACGTCTACTACTGATTAGGTTAACAACTCTTTTCTCGAAAACATTATATTAATAGGATATATGGCGCCTACATTCTTTTACTGGAAACAAATGATTGTGAATAAAATGACAAATTAAAAACTCGTAAAAAGATCAAATAAATTAAAGAGAATAAAGACGTTGATCTAATAACTACACAATCACGAGCAAAATTGACTCTGTAGATGTACTTTGAGAAAAAATAAACATAATTATGCTGTATAAACCTCTGTTATAAAGTTGGTTGTTCTGGTTCCGAATGTGACTTTTGTGCCGCTCATTTGTATCGTTTAATTTGTCTTTGAGTTCGAATGTTGTCCGTGTATTGACATTTGGTACTTGTCCCTATTTCCACAAAGTAGAGTTCATCACATATGGGTTTTTTTTCTGTGTGGCTCTGGTTTTTTTCAACTTGGTCAATATTATCTTCTACATATTATCAAATATTAGACTTATTGAACACATGGATGCAGTGTGATATCATAATTGTATTGTTAAAAAAACTGAATTGAAATAGAACGCACTCCTATCTACAATAACATCTCCGAGATCAGTTGATGTTCTGGTGTAGTATCACTGTTGTCTTGTGGTTTTTGCCATACGAAAAGATCTCATCTTCTCAACTCTAAATATATCCATTGGATTTTAGATATTTTATCAAACTTTCACAATGAATCAGGTCATGCATCAGGGACCAAAATAGAAATATTTAGGACATTTATCGCTCTCTCTTACCTACCTTTTATTTCCTAGAGCCTTGCTTGGCAACAGTTCACTTTTGGCTTGAATGTTGAACGTTCGCCCAAGCGGGGAAGGCAATGCGTTTGTCCCCAGGCCAGGACATACCAAAGTCCTTACAAAATGTAGTTTTCATTCACTGCTAAATGTTCAACATTAAGGGGAATGACAACAATTGGTTCAACCGTGCTGGGTGCATTTGGCGTGGTATTTTAGTGAGATAGTACTAAGACGGCATCAGATCCGCACTATCACAAAGAGGCAAGTGCACTAACATACCCTTTCTCCTGCATACACACACGCAACCACGCATACACTACACACATGGAGATACGTCCTAAAGCTGTTAAAAGGACATTAAACTAAATTAAATCAAAGCAAACATTTTGACCACATCCGATTTTATCTTCGATTTCTTTTTTTGCGTTTTCAGTTATAAATCATTGTTTTCTATCATTTCTGATATTTCTACTGAAAATGTATCTTTTAGGTTAACATTGTCATAGATTATGTATGGGTTTACCCTTGGGATAACAATTCTCATCTCGATATTTCATATCAACCAACCCACATTAGTTGATATTTATTCCATGCATAACTCAAGTACGTTTTTTTCGTTAAAGATCAAACATTCCTCAATAACACAAATTTTGCTAGTACGACAGAAAATGTCATCAGTATACTGTTTTAGCTGATAGATGTTATCATTTACTTTGACCCTTTACTATTTGTATTTCCAGTTGTACTGGTGATATGCATTTTTAACATGTATTATTAGTATAAGGTGATGGGATTCTGTTACTATCATTGACATTGCGCATACAAGAATAAGGAAAATGTCCATTAAATATCCTTTAGTATTATGTTTTCACATATTGCTTGTCCAATTCATGCGATATATCATACACTAACCTTCCATTTTTTATAATTTACATTTTATAATTCCTTTTGAATGATTGTTTTTCATGGGTGGAAATGCTAATATAGATCAATTTGCTATTGACCCAAAATTATTTTCTAATCAATAAGAAGAATTGTAGCTTTAACAATTTATTTTTACACTTGTTAGATCATTTAACATATGCTGGTATCCTTTGACACATACAACATTTATAATACTGATAACACACTATATGTCAACTCCATTGACACATACTACATGTAAAGACTCTGGACACATGCTATAAACTATTGACACCTGTTAAAAAATCCATTGACTCGTCCTTCATGTAAAATCCCTGGACACATGCTAAAATTACACGAAACGTGCTATGATCCTTTGTCACAAGCTGGAATCCGTTGACACACGCTATAATGCTACATGCATAATACCTGGATGCATGCTCTTATCCCACAAATTGTGCTACCATCCTTTGAAACATGACACAATCCCTTGGCACATATTAAACTCATTCACACATTCTACATGTATGATTCCTGGACATGTGCTATAATCCCCCGACAAGTTATATAATCCTTTGACACACATTATTATCCGTTGACACATGTTATAATGCTACATGCATAATTCCTGGAAACATGCTTTTATCCCAAAAAAACGTGCTATCATCCTTTGACACATGATATAATCCCTTTGCACAAATTAGATTCATTGACACATGCTACATGTATAATTCCTGGACACGTGCTATAATCGCCCGACATGTTATCTAATCCCTTGACACGGGATATAATCCGTTGACACATGCTACACATACAAGCACTGGACACATGCTATAATACGTTGACACATATTATTATCCGTTGACACATGCTATAATGCTACATGCATAATACCTGGACACATGCTCTTATCCCACAAATCGTGCTATCATCCTTTGACACATGATATAATCCCTTTGCACATATTGAATTCATTGACACATGCTACATGTATGATTTCTGGAAAAGTGCTATAATCCCCCGAAAAGTTATATGATCCGTTGACACGGGATATAATCCGTTGACACATGCTACACGTACAATCACTGCACACATGCTATAATCCGTTGACACATGCTATAATCCGTTGACACATATTATTATTATTCGTTGACACATGCTATAATCCGTTGACACATATTATTATTCGTTGACACATGCTATAATCCGTTGACACATATTAATATTCGTTGACACATGCTATTATCTGTTGGAAGATGTTATAATCACTTGGCTTTGTGATTGTGATCGTACTGCATTTAAATGCTTAATTTACAGGTGTACATACAATACTGATGACTATATTAACCGTTGTACTAACCCATTCCCTTACAAAATCGACTTTGAGACGACGGCTTCCCTGACCGATTTTTTTTTCTCACTTAATTAACTTTCGAGATGTCGCATTTCATCATATTTCGCTTATTACACTATATTATGAAATATGCAACTCCATATATAAATGTAGTCTGAAGACATCATATTTTTTATTTAATTTTTCTTAGGATTTACAAAAAAACCCCAGATCACTTATAAAGGAGATCGTTTTTAACAGGAAGCGTTACGGTAACCATTTACAAAAGCTTTGAATACGTATGTGAATCATTGTTCCAATTTTAATGAGAGAAAGTTTTATTTGGATAATGTTGATATGGCTTTTTAATTGAAGTTGATTTATTGTTTGCAAACATAGACTACAACATGTGTTATATGTATATTGTTTTGCTTCTTTTTTACGAAGATCATCGTGAAGTTTGACATGATCTTAATTTCCATTCATGTGAAAAAAAATATCCGTATCATACAATTGTTTGTTCATAGACATATATACATCATAAATACTGATGCGCTTGATTCATTTCTTAATGGGATGGAGTAGACTGTAGTATCCCAGTGCATAATAAAACTAATGATTTGTGCAAGAGTCGAGTTTATGTCTGTTCCCTTTTCTAAGGTGGCATTGAAGAATCTGAAACTGATCTGCTTCCCCTGTTGAACATTTGAGATTGTATCATCTACGACCTCTTTCTGTCGGTGTTTCCGCCCTAGAAACATCTGGTTATTCTATCGTCAGAATAAAATGACCGTTACAACAGTATCATGCTGCGATGTCCAGATTATAATATCCTGAAAATTCCAGGGGTTACACGTATACTCTCAAATACGATCTCAGCACCTCTATTGCTATATGATTTATTTCAGATAAAACACAAACAAAAAATAAACCAATTGCAAGGCTGACAAGTTGCCTTTAAAAGTCACAGAGGTGCGACACCCGACTTAAAAGACAGTCAACTTTACAGTGACTGTGTCGCGTGATTCTTTCTATGTACATCAAATGATCTCACTAGCCAGTACAGAGCCTTTGGTCTAATCAATAAATATCGCAGAAGTACAGAGTAGGTTCGCGAGCGTAACCCCTGGTATGGCGAGGATGGGCGTATTGAGAACACAAAACCTTTAACGACCCCATCAAACAAGTTATACGGATAAACAATGATATGTCACGTAATGTTGATTGTCATATATCTCGTGTTGATACGGAATATAGGTAACAGATACAAGTATCGTAATTGTAGTCGTTTAAATATATCAAAGATATAAAAAACAATTTACCCCAACCTTCTTAAGTGTGTCTCCCTTTTAAACCGGAGAAGATCAGCTCGTCACCCCCTAGAGGGTGACACCCTCATGCAGGATTACTAATAGAATCTTCCCTACCTTCAGGGTGTGACAAAGAAATCTCCAACGCGAGGTATGATATTCTCAAATGTCTTACCGTAGGCTTGCCTATGGTACACAGGAAAAAAAGCAACGTCCGTTTACGTCCGTATTTTTCACTCGTAATACGGATATATAGTACCACGCACGTAAAACGGATGAATTGCTACATCCGTTTTACGTCCGTTTTATACCCGTGAAATGGATGATTAGTGCGACCTGTGTATTGTGTTACTAGGGTAACAGGGTTGGGTAACATGGTGATTTCTTGGGATTGTGTATTGAGGATACAGTGTTATTATTAAATTGTAAGTTTCTAAAGCCCATTGATTCCTTTTTGTGCGAGATGCACTGGATCTTCTTTCTGTGAAGACACTGTTCTCTTTAGCTGAACAAACTCATATATGTACGACTTCTGAAAGAACTGATGTCCAAGAAGCAGAGGTGCTATAAACAAGTAAAAAAATAGATGCTTCATATGTGTATTCAAAAATGATTTTTAGATGGTTTTATAAGTAAATTCGTATTGTCTCTATAGCAATACTTGGTCACTGATCAGGACTGGATATTTCTCAATGGGAAAAAAAAGCAAAACGTATTTTTTAAAGTTCGGAGATTGTTAAAAAATGAGAGGTTCTACGTGCAAACAAAGGCAATCGCCTGTCACTCTTTTCAATCGTCTGACCCCCTTAGACATATCTGAATGGAATGAGATTTATATTGCTTATATGTAAAATCTCTGAATCTACAGATTTATTCTTTATTAATTATTTTAAAAATTTTCCAAATTTAGTCATCATTTTATTAATTTTTTTAGAAGCATGAATCCGATTCAATTGTTTTTATTAAAACAAAAAAAATAATGGTAAAAAAATATACATTGAAATAGTTGTTTGATGAAAATAATACAGTAACGTTACACATCCTTACTTGTCAAATAACAGAGAAAAGTGAACATCATTATTTTAAATGTTTGTATGTAGGTATAGACCCTAATATAAGCTTTCAATTTCAGTGTGAGAAAGCAACTTGTTCAGAAACTGAAAGACTCTGGTGTCCCACCGAATCAGATTGTTCAAATAACTGGTAACGGGAATGTCTTTTTCAGAACAGAGCAAGGACATCTCACGTGTGTTATCAACGCAGAATGTCACCAAATGCGTCCATCCA
>JAULCA010145288.1:0-15197 GCA_032360845.1 Crassadoma gigantea | reverse complement strand
CCACTTAACATCATTGATACATTACACAAACTGAAATTGTCAAATTGAAACTACATAACTGTTAACACGGATATTATCATTACATTTTTACAATTTGACAAGGACATTTGTCAAGTTACATATTGTTAGCGTGTTTTCTTTTAAATGAGTGTTTACTTTTATGTAAACTTTACTTAAGTTCCAATAAACTTTTAAACAAGTCGACACTCTCCTTAGCAATGTAAAGTGAAACTCACAGGTACAAAGAACGGCTGCAATCAGGGAGGATGTGGATCGTGTACAGTGATGCTGTCGTGGTGGGACAGAACGGAACAACAAGTCAAGTATCCTTTGGGAGTTGACGGAAGTGAATGTAGTTTGTTAAATATCGAAATATAATACACTTGGACGAAAATATCAGCAATCAATATTGAATGAAATTAACGTGAATATCTGTTCTTTTTTTTAAATACTAACCCATAAATTAAGCATACGCATTTGCGACTATTTTATAATTCTTTGGAGATGTTTCAAATTAAATTACAAGGACATTGCATACGTACTTATATAGCCTGTTTCCGAGTCGTTGTTGGTAATGTTTTTGTATATAACGTCATATTTTAATCATCGGAAATTAATAAAGTTTTAACTTTAACATATATACAACATGTCCATTGCATTATACTCATACGATAACATCCGTTATACAGCAAAACAATTATAGCGTCCTTTGTTCATACATTATGTAGTGACACAAATTCTTCATACGTTCTTAATTTTTTTCTTACAAAGACCAACTTGATCGGTAATTTTAGTTGAGCTGAATCGTCATATTTTTAAACATCGTATTTTTTATTCTCAGTTTACTATAATTTTCCGTGAAGACGAAATAAAATGAGGTCAGCATGTATTGGAAGTACTATTAATGATTTAAGTGATCAATACTTCCGACACACATGTCAAATTATTGTTTTGTCTTAAAAACATACAAGACACTTTAGTGTAAATGCCTGCCTCGTTTTGGTATGCCAGCTCCATGGTTACGCCATAACAACGGTGGAAGGAGTGGGTAGCACGAGACATGGACTCAGCCAGATACAGGTATGTACCCTTATCTTAATTTGAAAACAAAGCTAATGTTTAAAACTCATTTAATACAATGAACATTAAGTAAGATTAATTGAGATGATGTATAAGCCATGTTATGCTTAAACACTTTGTTTTTATCATAAGGAAATTCACTGTCTCACAAATAAGAGGTTTTCTGCACTTCCCGTTCTGTTCTTCCAACTCTTTGGCCCATTGCATCACCGTTGAGTCCTAGAAGGACAAAGCAGCTACACGATGTAGTGTAATATGTCTTTGGGTATATTGTAGCTTTTTCTAAATCTTATAGAAACAGTAACCTGTGTGTGTGTGTGTGTTACGTTAATCTTTTGATAGATAAAAAAAGCCAACTTTGTAGCGGCCAACTAGGTGACTAAACAGAAGCGTTCAGTTTGTATTGTGGATATCGTAATTACACACAAATGAATGAGTTGATCAGTTAATGTAACTGCAGACACGCTTGGTGGAATCGTTCGGTATTCAGTGTGGCTTCTGTACCCCTGGCATGGTGATGACAATGCATACTTTGCTCCAAAATGACAACAATCCATCAGATCAGACGCTGGAGAAAGTCCTAGAAGGTAGTGTACAATAATATCCAGAGATTGTTTGTTTTCTTATACATTTCCAAGAATACTTTTCATTTCATCTTTTTTCAATGATGTTGGCTCGTGTAATAATACAACAAAATAAAAACAAAAGCGACCTCCTACACCGCTAGGCCAGTAACAGATAAAGCTCCCACAAAAAGCTTCATACTGAGTGGTAAGAACTTGCCAATACCACTGAAAGTAAGTCTGTACTAAAATTAGATAGTTCCTATGACGTCGATCTACCTTTTTCAAAGAACGACATCATGGGAATTCTTGTTATTGTATCTATAACTTACTATACTTCTATATCATACAGGATTGATAGATAATATTTATTGGTTGTTTAGCTCACTTTATCATCGTCAAATCTCTAATTTTTAAAGTTGTTTTCATTAATTATATATTAAATGGGAACTTATGGAAACCGTTATGTGTTTGTATTTCTAGGAAATCTCTGTCGTTGTACCGGGTACAGACCAATAGTTGATGCCTTTAGAACATTTTGCAAAAAGGTAACAATGTGTCTTTATGTTACAAACAAAAGACAAAGGCCGCTTTTGTGTAAACGGTCAAACCGGTTGGTCCACAGTTGTTTATTTATGAAGTAAGGTCGGACTTAGTAACCTGATGCTGCTTTCAGGCAAACCTTGACAAAGCCTTGCAAGGCCTGTATAAACATTTGCAGGTCCGCCAGGATTTATCCCCGAATTGTTACATTTATGAACGGTCAAACCGGTTGAACCGTTCAAACGAACAGGCCCAAAGTGTCTTGAACAAGAACATTCTTGCCAAAATACAAAAACTGTTACTTTCACAATAACGATTTGGCGTTTGCACGAGTATGATTCTTGTACTATGAATTATGTATTCTGTATCGTTTAACTGTTAAAGTAAATGAAACTGTCGGAATAAAATCTTAAGTTGTTTAAGGAAAATTAATATGTATTTGTTTGCCTCAAGGACTGTTTAGATCAGGAAGAATGTGCCGCTGGAGACATTGAGGACATCTGTCCTGATGACACTGATAGGAAGAAGACATCCCAGGTACACGATAGACATTTTTACAAGTATCTGACACAATAGACATATTTAGAAATATCCGTGTTTACAAGATTCAATCTCTTCACAAATTTAAAAACCACAATGTATATAATTCAATATTATCTGCATCTGACAATTTTTAAGCATTATAAATAAAAGTACAAAATTCATCATTTCTGAAAAAGGCCTTCACTTCTTTCGTACTTTAAACCAATTAAGACCAATTGAGATATCAATATGTTACAAGAACAATTTTGTTATATAGTAACATAGATGATACATTTATATTATATTAGTTGAAGTAATCAACAGTTAGCATTGCCTGAATAACATCTTAATAAAAATCGCTGTTAGGATAGCTGCATCAGAAAAAAAATATCGGAGAAAACATTGAAAAATGAATCCGTATTGGTAGATGCTAAAGGCGTTAACAGTTTCTTTAATATCGTTTACAGGGTAGCAGTGACCGTAAAAGCAGTGGACCGTTGAAATTTCCAAACGAACTTCAGGTATATTGAAGTGATACCAAAATAAACTTTTTTTCATATCGTTTACCTTCATTATCACACAAGTTGCTTGTGTTGTGTGGTGAATATATAGTTTGAGTGTAAATAAAATGATTTTTCTTATACCTGGAGAAAGTTTTGATTTATATATTATGCATTAAACTGTTTAAAAAATCAAAGTAGTTTTATCGTAGAATGAAACCACACAATGTCTGGAGTTCCGGAGTGGAGACTGGTGTTGGTTCAGACCAGTGAGACTGGGGGAGGTTTTCAGCCTTATGGATCAACATCCCGGCTGTCACATCGTAATGGGGGCCACCAATTTAGGTACAGTATCAATGCAATGGTGGTCGCTGATCTAGGTACCGATCATCGTAATTGCGACTTTCAGTCTGGGTGCAATATCATCTAAGTGAGAGATATCGGTATTTTGTATTCGTAGTGTGTGTAACCAATCCGGGTAAATTGTCATCATATCAAGAACTAGTAAAGCAAGGTACAATTACAACATAAAATGATATTTTATGTAAGAAAGCATCACTTCATTTTTGTTCGTAGTGTGTAATAGTCACCTAAAAGAACGAAATACACACAGAAACATCCTTTTCATTTAAAATTCCTGACTTTTGTTATTCATACTCTAAATGCCAATATTTCAGTCTTGCATTTGTTTCAATATTCTTTTAAAAAGGCGAACAAATCAAAGCAAAGAGGATAACTCACGGGACATTGATATCGTGCACGCATGTAGAGGAAATGATGGTATTTGAGCAAACAGGCGACTGTATCACGATTGGTGCCGCTCTTACACTTGCTGATATTGACAAGCGCCTGGAGACATGTACGCCGTCTCCAACAGGTTTATATTTTTTCTTTTATCTTACTAGTAGGGGATATCAGTTATACTACAAATTAACAACTTGAAAACATGATGATAAGCTTCTTCGCGTCTTTGTATGCTCTTAAACAAGAATTACAGAACATAATCAAACAATTTCTGTGTCTGTTTATATCTTTGTTATATGTTGTGTTATGGTATTGTTAATGGAAAGAATTTTACAAAGGAATGGGTTTTTTTTTTCGGATCCAGTGTCCAAATTGGACCATACATTCGTTATTACTTATGATACCTGATTATCTTAGAAATTCGTTATACCGATGATACTATCTTGCAATCAAATACATTACATTAACATTATATATTGTTTCGATAGACATGAACGTTTGTGAATGTTTTCGACATTTGCCCTGTAATAAGCCACCGGTTACATGTAATTTGGCACAGTTTTTAACACTTTACTTCTGGATTTGTAATTGATCAGTACTCTTCAAAGTTTTTTTAATTAATTGTTTAAAGAACTGCATGTACCAGTTTATTTCATTTTTTACAAACTGCAGCTATCTCATCGTTTTCGTTATTTTCATCTTTGATTTGATGCATATATAGATATTTAAGTACAGCTTTGAAAGTTGAATATTTAAAGGAGACATCAAAGCTGAGGAATTCACACATATTTATAAAGATATATTTTTAATCAGTTTTGTACACAATGTATATATCTAAATAGAAAGTAAATAATAGAAAGTTACAATTATTAAGAAGCTGTTTTATATAATTAATGATGATTGTTAATTGATATATAATGACTACATCCACTTTTCCGACAGGGCGTGGACTACGCGGTCACGTGGTTAACGCTATGCAGGACAGTCTTCGATGGCTAGCCAATCAGCAAATACGGAACCAAGTGGTATGTTGGGGTAATAGTTTTAATCATGACAATACAATAGAAATGTAAGTGATATTTGATGTTACGCACTGTAGAGTGATAATTCCAAACATTGTTGGAATTTTGTTTATAAATAACACTTCATGTCTAAAACGTAAAATAAAGTAACAAAATAATTTAGTATTTTTTTTATTTTTGCTTGCTAAGCATTGTTTATTTTAAAGTTGTACCTACATGAACACATAATTCATCGATTCCCTTTTCAACATACATTACCAAAATGTATTAGCTCTTTGTACAGACATGGAAATGTGGCATAACGAGAAGGATTTCCGATAGGAAAGTGCAGAAATGTATGAATTATCACAAAATTTGTTATTATAGGTCAAGTTTTAAAGGCCAACTTGTGACAACTTTTAACCATATTTATCCTTTAAGACCCAAAAGGTTCTCGTTGCATTAAATTTGATAACTTGTCAAATTTTGATCCTCTTTAAAAACGGAGATAGTTAATTAACTTGTAAAGAAGAATCGTACAACACTTTGGGGCCCCCTGTATATCTCACTAAGCCTTTATGCTTCAACAAAGGGTGAGCTACCGACTGTAGTTTCGATGATCATATAATTAATTATATAATTGCAAGGCAATTCAAATTATTATATGGGTACTTCATGCAAAAATGGTCTTTATTAAATAGCAATTCTATTTTGTGGTATATTTAAATAAAGATGTCACACTGTAGATTTGTAGATTAGGAAAGTATATGTTTGTTTCACCGGTTGTTGTTACATTGAGGGTTATAGAAGATTTGAACAATTTATATTCTGTCCATCAGACTCTCGGAGGTCACGTGATGACAGGAGACCCTCGTTCTGATCTCTGTGTTGTATTGATGGCGGCTAGGGCGACGGCTATTGTTGCTTCTAAAGGTAGGAGTTGTTTATAACAATGAAATGCATTTATTTGTTGATAAAATGATACATCCGCGACAATAAGTTCCCTTATCGACTGCAATACGATTTCATTTTTACTTAATCATATGAAGCTCACATCTGGATTTGATGATATAGGAATATGGATCTTTGAGCTGATGAAAAGTTGAATCTGTTTTTATTATATATTTAGTTGCATACTTACAACAGTGGAACATAAATTTGCTCTTTAAAAATCAGTATTATGCTTTAGCCTACAAATAAACGCAAAAACAAGCCACTTACAATAAAACTTGTAAATAGTAACAATAATAAATAGTAAATGAAATCCCTAAAAAAGACAACATTCTAAACATAAACCTTTGATTGATTGTTGAAAGTTGTCATACCAGTATGGTTTGTTTTAATGCAGACGGACACAGAGAGATAGAACTTGACAACCAGTTCTTTATCAAGGATGGAAAAACATCACTTGGTCGGACTGATATATTGGTATCTGTTAAGGTACCTAATAATCCTGCGGTAAGTCGATCTCAGCATCAGTGTTCCATGAGACGCGAAAGTAAATAATTTTGAATGATACAAATTCATCTTGATAAACGTTTTTCAAATAATTTGCCGTTACAGTAGATTTTAGGAGAGTAGTGCTGTTGGTTGTAGAGACTGGTGATTCCACATTCCTATTTCAGAATACCTACGTTGCATACTATAAACAGCCAAGTGGGGGTTATGCTGCACTAAACGGCTGTTTTTATGTTAGCATTAGTGAGTCTGGCCGCATTAATGATCTAAGTATTTGTTTTGGAAGCTTACTCAGCACCACAAGGAAACTTGTCGCTGCTTCTTCACTGGCAAAGGGAAGGTAAACTTCTTTGTTCAAGGGTCATTACACATAAATGGTAAATATTGAAATGATCACTAATCAAACATTGAGTTGAAAAACAACAACATAAAGATAGCTGAGGAAAAATTCGTTTTATCACAACACTTCATATAATTTTTTTATTAAATATTGAAGTTATGTTTTAAATTGCTTGATAACATGTTTAGTTTATCATCAATAAAAAATTGTACTCAACCTTACATTTTGCATTAACATATTACTTCAAAGAAAAGGTTGGTATATGTAAAACACTTGTTTTATAAAGATGCCCAGATGACGGTACGTTCGCTTTGGTATGCGATGGGATAGAGCGTGACTTGGAGCTTGAATCAGGTAGCACTGTCAGCAATTACAAACGAAAACTCGCATGTAGTTTTATGGTCAAGTTCCTGACGGAAATCCAAACCATGATTAATCCTGTAAGTAAATACTCTAAAGTTATTTGTTTATTATCTAATAAATTTGTCTAATAAATAAATTCATTCTTGTTTGTGATGTTATTTGAAACCGAACATAAATTGGCATTTATTTCGAACAATGTCATCGGATTTGTCAATCAAATATATATCATTGAGAAACATCGTATATTTTGGATAAAGTTCTTTTAAAGATATCCTGTATGGTCACAGTTGAGCTAGAGATATATCTAAGTCAGGTCTAAAGTGAAATTACAAAAGTCGAGAATAGCGAAATAAATACTATAATCTTAATTACAATAGAACAAGAAACAAGATGTTAATGGTCTCCTGTTGACACCGTGCGAAGGTCAACAAGTATACCAGGCGCCATCCCCTGGACAACCGGCGCACGACACTGTCGGATGCCCTGTCCCTATAGTTGCTAGCCCGGCGCTAGTAACCGGAGAGGCCATGTTTCTGGACGATATGCCAAGATTTGAAAGTAAGACTTTTGTTGTATGAGTGTTTGAATAAGTATTTTGAAAGTCGTAGCATTCATTCGTTATGTTTGTCTTACCGGCATCCAAATGAAATGTACAACTACATATATCAGTACTTTGCTGAGAATATTTGACGGATGTTTAAATTATCTGTATTGGCTGTCGATTTGAGCAGTCGAAAACACCTCAATTGAAAAAAAACGATGTAGCTTCTATATTGTATCGAGTACGGACATGATATCCAGTCAAGTGAATGAAAAATGAATCAACTGAATTAAAGGTATAATTTATTTCTTTAACAAACATTTAAAACGCTCACAATTGCTGTCGTCATATTTCGACGACTATCCCCGTGTTTTATAGAGCAGTCGATAGCTACACAGGAGGACGATCAGAATTTTGAGCCTGCGATTATGGTCAGTTTTAGCAGACTACATACAGTTATACACACAAAATTATATCTGGCACGTGCATGCATTAAATTTGGCAGTTACACACAACACATGCGTACGCATGTGGTTTGCTCGCATGTGCTGGTGAATGCCCGCATGCATGCATACACATACACACACACATACATACAGGCATGCACGAATGCACAGACATACTCACGCACGCACACACCACACACAAATAGATATATAAACTTTGTAAATACACACACATATGCACTCACATACACGTACACATATTGTATATATTAGTTCAACTGCATTATAAGTATGATTACTAAGATGTCCCACAGCAAAGATATACTAGTAAACATTCGAAAGCGTTGGAAGGATACCTTAAAAGAAATGTTTACCAAACAACAGGTCCACAACCTTTTTATTTGAATTGAGTTTTCTTTTCCCCATTTCGTCTATGGATACATCTGTATGTACTTACACGTATGTAGGCACGCTCACACGCAATCATCGAATTCTTCGAAAAATATGCCATACTATTCATAAAGAACGTTTCTTAAGTGGTAGAATGATTGCTAACCTTTCTAATATTGTGAATTAAATCACCTGTTTTCTAGATGAATTGTATGTGCAGCCAGTTTTGAGTACCAGGGCCCACGCGCAGATAACGTGTATAGACAAAAGTATTACCATAGCTACGCCGGGAGTTGTAGACTTCCTGGATGCATCATCTGTACCAGGAGAGAACCTGTGGGGACTTTTCATACAGGATGAACCACTGTTCGCTGAAAATGAGGCGAGTTGATAGTTATACTTTGACATAAATTAACTCCTGTGAAAATAACTTAATATATTGTAATCAAATAATGTTCTAAATTCAAAGAACATTGAACTTTGTTTTCGTCTGGTAAAGTCATCATTTAATCTTCGAAAAATGAGATCGGTGATTCTTCACTTGGACTGTTATGCCTGTAATACATATCATAACAGTTTCTGAAATTGTTCTTTTGCAACAGGTTTTCTGTGTCGGACAAATAATTTGCGCTATTGTTGCTACATCAGAGGAAGCTGCAAAGAGAGCTGCTGACCTTGTTCGTGTCACCTATGAGGATCTACCAAGTATAATAACAATTGAGGTATTTATACATGTTACACCGACACGTATTCCAAAATGGCAATAGTCCAAATTAACAAAAGTCAAATATTTATATATGTAATTATCAAACCAACAAGATAAGTTTTCTTTAAATATTTGTATACATGATTAACATATTTATCATCTATATATTACTTTATACCACATACCGGTTGTATAATAAATTCATGGCCTTGGGTTGTCAATATGAGAATACTTAAAAAAGAAGTTGAGAACGACTTGAGAATAACTTGACAGGAACTTGAGAACGAATTTTCTCATTTCCCAGCATTTAGAAACGTATTGTCTCAAAACACAATGTCTGATCGCGTGAGGTAACATTCTACTCCGGAAAAAATATCCACACAAAAAAGATCCGCATAAGAAAGTAGTTCGTCATAAACATATCAATAAAAAGGTACGGAAACATATTGTAAGAATAACAACACATTTTAAAGTTTGGAAAATATGGTATTTATTTGACTTTTTATGTGAAACAATACATAATGAGGTAGTATATAAATGATCAACAGTTATCACACATTATTTTAGGATTTGTTCTTTGAACATTTGTTTCATCGCTCGCACGTGGATAAAATCGAAAGGCAATCGAACGCAGTGTGATAATCTATAAGTGCTACACAGTTTGGCGATTGTTTTACATGTTGTGTTATGTTTCGATGTTTCTGTGATGTTCAATATATTGTCATCATGCGCCTTCGTTCTCCCCTTTTGTTGTTTACATTAATTCCTCGAGGATTTGAAATATTCTAACGTGTCACTTGAACATGTCCAATGAGCTTCATCGAAATGATAATGATTTGCCTTTTGGCGAGATTGCTTTTTTATCGACCTAGTTTAGGTTCTTTCCGTTATTTCATTACACTTTAATACCGTAAAAGAGTTTGGGATAATATGTTAAGCACCTATGAGCAGAATAATTGTACTTTCATACAGAGTAAGCGATGTTTCTCTTCTTTTATAAATTGTAGAATAGCATCAAAATATCCAACAGATACTTTAGTTTCCACGACAATAAACTGTAACATACTGATGTGACTAAAATGAACCGATAATTTTTTTTGTTGGTTAAGAAAAAAACCCAGGTTACATTTTTTCCAGACCCTAATTTCATGAGAATTCTAAAGCAAGATTGTAGTATATTGCAGTATTCCCTGTAATATATTCACAAAATCTCACGATGATGCCAGTCTTAGTTGAAACTCTACGATTTGTAGGAAGCTATAGCAGCCGACTCTTACTTTGAGTACAACTCACATCCGATTGAGTGCGGAGACCCAGACAAGCATTTCCCACATTGTGACTTTGTGGTAGAGGGCCAAGTACGGTCAGGATTACAGGAACATTTCTACCTAGAACCAAGTGGGGCACTTGTGGTACCTAAAAACGAGTCTGGAGAAATGGAAATATTTACCACATCACAAACACTCAGTTTCTGTCAGGTAAATTCTCCTTATTTTTATCAAACATTTTAAGATAAAATTTACATAAACATCCGTATTAAAGTAATTTTATTTTCAAAATGAATGTTTTATAAACATCAACAAAAACATCCCAATATGAAATAGTGATCTTTTTTTTGTAATAAACACATCAATTAAGCGATTTTGTATATATTTTTTTCATAAATAACCAGGGAATTTACTATAATTGTACTGGATGGATACAACATACACTTTATACAGTAAGTTATATGATTAGCCATTTTTTAAAAGAAGCAATAATTTTGCTTTATGTTTCCAGTCATCTGCATCAAGGATTTTAGGAATCCCGATGAACAAAATCATCGTCAGACAGAAAAGACTTGGTAAGTAAAGAAATACTGTCACATTAGAACTTAAACGTCTACATCATTAACAATGGCCTTTATTACACATTGCCATTTTTGCAAATCATATATTGTATATCTACTATCATTTCATAACATAATCTGGAATAAAATCAAAACAATTATTTGTTTACTTGTTAATTCTATAGGTGGTGGATTTGGAGGACGAGAATATCGTACACCGTTGATGTTCGGTCCAGCAGCAGTAGCAGCTCAAAGGTAAGCTTTCCCTGTCGGACTTTTAGCATGAGTGTAATGGCATGTGATGTTCATAGATAGGACAATGTACGACTATCTATCCAATACATGTATTCCAGGTCGGGAAAGCCTACACGGACAATAATGGACAGATCAGTTGATTTCAAAACTACCGGAAAGCGTCACGAGTTCCTGTCAAAATATAAAGTAAGTACTTTATTCCAATCTACAAAATGTTTGTCATTTGCGGGTATATGAATATCTACATAAGACGAAAAAGATGTGGTGCAACATGAATAATAATAAATCGTTACACACAAGAATAAAACAATCTACTCGGCGTAGATATGAGAAGACAACGACCGGAGTGGAGTGGTTAAAACACAAAATATTCATCACGAAAACCAAAAAAAGTTGCTAGGACGTGCCCCGGAGATAAAAGCGTTCAGTCTATCGTGTTGACGAAAATCAGGATGCTGCTTTTTAAACAATACAAAAAGGAAAATCGTTCAATAATAAAAGCCGACATGAGGATATTTTCTGAGAGTTATTTCACAAAGTCCCACATTTAGAAATATATTAAATATAAACAAAATTGTTTGTGATGACAACTGAACTGTTCTGATACTAAGTTCAAATTGCTTATTTGACGTAGGCGGGTTTTCGGCGTGATGGGATGTTGGAGGCTGTTTCTATACATTTCTACGTGAACGCCGGGTACACTCTGGACATATCATCTGCGGTAAGACAAAGTTACTCAAATTAAGTATGCTGTGAAATTAAACAAATATATTGATAATAAACGTAAATCTGGAATTTGTTTAAAGTATGTATGTTCAAAATATCTCATAAAATGTTACGAAAATTCAACCAAGACGTAAAATAGCTGTCCGAAAAAGGGAAGACTGTTGTATCATGACGCTTTATAACATGTATGTAATATTGTTGATAAATATCTAATGTAAGTAATAAAAATCACCTCGATATTTTAGAAGTTGAATACATCCATTAAGTATCTTTTTTCAGATTTTAGACACTGCTTGCTCAAAAGCAGACGCGGCATACAAAACACCTGTATTTGGTGTCTATGGCCACATCTGTAAGACGAATATCCCCTCCAATACGTCTATGAGATCGTTTGGTACGGTGGAAGCTGTTTTCGTCATGGAAGCCATCTTGTGTAAAGTAGCAGACACCGCTGGGCTCGACCAGGAACATGTATGCTTAATGACACTGTTTATGTTTATTATACCTCTTTATTTTAATGATAGTTACATCTTTAACCCATATGCGTGTAAATAAAATTTAAAGATTTATCTATGAGCGCCATTCACTATAAAGTGTATCATAGGTGGCACTGATAACAACAGAGTAAACAGTAGAGGTAGAATGAAAATATTTGTTTTATTGTAAATTTTGTTTAATTTCCATATACCTGATATTTAGAATGAATAACAAAGAATAACGTGATATTGATAAGCCATAAGCTTTTCAATATTCAGTACCAGAAATTGTAGAGGGTTGTGTTCTAACATATGTGTGAATTATATTTAACGACATGTCATATAAATAGGTTCGGGAACTAAACATGTACAAGGAAGGGAGCCTCACTCACTATAAAAGGAAACTTGAAAACTGCATGTTGCAACGTTGCTGGCGTGAATGTATGCTACACAGCAAATTCGGAGAAAGGAAAGCGGCAGTTGACTTATACAATAGGTAAACCATTTTACAAGAACGAATTAAAAAGGCCGTGTATTTTCACCATTGATTGACATTACATTTCAACACAGTGTGTTATTGAGACATGCAATAGCATTGTTAACAGACCGGGTCTATCAATACTCTCTCCAAAATAGCAAGATTAAGATACAAATGTTCATTTTAGTGAAAAAGTTGACATCTTAAATGAGAGGGTTAGGATATTCGTCATGTATCATTTTGTATTAAATCATATTTTACATATTGCATCAGCAGGAGAAAAGACAGGTTAACATAATGTAACCGTACATGAATGCTAATATGACCGGACATTGTAATGTAATACATGTTATGGTATATTCTGAGTTTTATTAAAAATTAGTACTGTCATTTTTTAAGTGGTTGAAATCAATGCATCATGACTTTTCACCTTTGGTTTTAGTCAGAGCAAATACACGAAGAGAGGTATCGCCGTGATGCCCGTGAAGTTTGGCATCGGATATCCTGTCCGTTTCTTAAACCAGGTAAAAGCATATATTTGGACATTCACTATGTACATAGTGAAATATTTTCCATTTATCTTCACGAGAATTTGAAAAAAACCCGAACTATTTGAATGAAACAAAAATGAAATTATCCAATTGCTCTAGTAAGGCCGTTGGAGCTCCCAAAACTTCATATGTACTTCGCCGTTATTGTTTTATATTATTTTCATGTTTTTAGTATGAGATATCGATTGTTTTTCGTTGTGCTTTCTCAAGTTAACATTCTCTTATTTCTATCTATAAGTCTGTGGAAGATAGAAACTAAAATGAAAGGTTTCCCAATATTTAGCATCTCGCATTATTAAAGACGAAAATATAGTATTTATGTATTCATCCAACTGTGTATACACTATCCTATAGCAACGGTCACTTTGTTTAATACCACTAGCTTCAACGACCAGAGTATAAAAGTGTTGTCGCGAAGTACGTTCTAACCGTTGATTACACATGCTGATAACAATCACAAGCATTAAGTATACTGGCTACCAACCTTATAGAAATACTATCAATAAAACGTAGCCTAAATGTCCTCAACAAATGTACATTACTTATTTGAAGGGGGCAGCTTTTGTGAACATCTACCTTGACGGGTCTGTAATGATAGCCCATGGTGGAGTGGAAATGGGACAGGGACTGCACACGAAGATGATCCAGGTAAATGCATTTTTCGAGAATTTTTTTTAAAACAATTATATAAATCGAATAGGTCAAGTGTTCGAGAAATTTGTGTAAGTTTTTGAATATGAATGCTCAGAGTAGTGTATGTAAGTTTAACGGGTGTGCACATGTTGGTAAACAATAAAATAATTACTATATGACAATGTCGCGAATTCTCTGAGATCAACATGCTTTTTAGTCGATGAATTTTAATCACTGGCTTTTTGACTTAATCCAAATATAGTCTTGCACGTTTTAATGTTAGAATTTTCTTATTAACTACAAGTTTTACAATCGGACATATTCATGTTGCCGCAACAGTACCATTCATTACTTTGGATGAAATTCTGTTGTAATCACTATTAGATTAAAAGTAAATGTATATAAGCCCGCTATATACTGTTTTGATTTAGCTATACTTAACTATTTGTAACATCTTCTATAATCCTTTTTTGCAGATTGCGTCCCGTGCCTTAGGTATACCTATGGATAAAATCTACATCAGTGAAACTGGCACCAATAC
The DNA here is from genome assembly GCA_032360845.1 of Crassadoma gigantea. NCBI lineage: Eukaryota > Metazoa > Mollusca > Bivalvia > Pectinida > Pectinidae > Crassadoma > Crassadoma gigantea. The sequence goes on along the minus strand of JAULCA010145288.1, from coordinate 512 downwards.
ATGTCCAAATACAACCTCTACATCAGCCAGTGTATCGTCTGACCTACAAGGCGCAGCCGTTCTGGTATAACTCAAACAAAACCTCAATATGATGAAAACGTGCATTCGATATTCAAAGATATGTTATATATTATGTATTTCATTTCTCAATTTGAGAAAAAAACATGTATTTGTATTTCTTTTAAGAACGTCATGTGATGGGAGTACACATCCGTGTCTATATTTTAAATCGTAGAGCGCACAGTGTAGTATTAACATAATAAACTGAAGAACAACCCAGTAATACATCTTTACAAATATACTCGACTGAAATTGTCTTCTTAAAGTATGTGTAACCTAAACGCTAAAGTATGTGTAACCTACACGCAAAGAAAATTATTGTTTTATATATCACTTCAACTCTAGGATGCCTGCAGAAAGATCAACAAAAGGCTGAGGTCATTTCAGGAGAAAGATCCTTCTGGCCAATGGACATCATGGGTAAGCAAAATGATATGTAAATTCATAATCGT
>JAULCA010144955.1:4557-15212 GCA_032360845.1 Crassadoma gigantea | reverse complement strand
TGTATTATAACTTACAGTTGTGCTAGCTCCATCACTCGAAATAGGGAAGTCCAACAGTCATTAATCTTCATATATGTTAAAACCTCTTGAGGAGTACTACACTGATATATCAATATCTCTGTGACCTTTCTTTTCTGCTTTACCCTCTTTGGGTAGTTACTGTATTTCTATAGTTTAATTAAACTGTGTACTTACATTTACATATATTAACATTTCTACTGCAAGTTCCTCTATACATGAACTTAACAGAAGAAATTGTATTTATAGGGCTATGAACCACAATTTAATCAACCTCATTTTGAAGCTCTTCTTTCCGCCTCAAATAACATAAGACAACCTTTAGAAGCAAACATTTTGATGACATTAGGTTGTTCCATGAATCTCATTCGCACTGACAACAGACACTTATATATAGGGAATATCTATATCTAAGTCAGTTATAACTAACTATATAGAATGGAAATATAATGAATGCAGGACTTCAAGTTAAAATATGTATGTACTCTGGTAACCAATTTGCATTCATATCGCAATAAAATTGAAAAAAAAATTGCTATGCAATGGCTGGTATTTAACCCTTTCACCACTGTAGACCATAATGGACTCATCCAGATCAATACATGGTATAATTGTCTGAAGTTACATAGGGGTGAAAGGGTTAATATTGCAATAAAAGCCACAGCAAGACATGCAGTATGTTTTACAGAATTTTCTATTTTTGTATAAAGTAAATGAGTTGTTTCCAAAGTTGTTATTTAGTGTTTCTTGTTCATGTTAATGATAGTCAGACAAACAAAATTATGATTAACCTGAAGAAAAAGAAGTTAACTTATAAATAACTTTGTTCCTGTCCCTAGGTGGTGAGTAAAGGTCAGGATAAGGGACCAACTGGGATCAATGTCATTTTGAGGAAGCAGGGCTCAAGTGAGACTCTACTAACAACTGTCACCGGAGAGGATGGAAAGTAAGGAGTTCAATATCATCCTTATTTATTGTTGTTTACTGAGCTTAATTTTTTTTGTCTCAAAGAGCAAAAGATATGATTTCGAGCTGGTACTTGGTTTTGCAAAAAAAAAAAAAAAATCTCCCAGTAGAGTCGCTATTACATCATAAAAGAGATTTACAAAGAAATATATATTGGATAAAATGTTCTTCCCTTTTTAATCAATTAAAAAAAAAAAAATCTTCCTGTCAAGTAGATAAGTATAGTAAAAATAGGATACATGTATAACGATGGAATTCCAAACTTTGAGCTTTCACCCTTCGATCCACAGGGCCTGAACAGCCCTGTGAAAGTTGAAAGTCTACTTTTGAAGTTGGTCTATCTTATTTTTTCCCTACATATATATTGAGTTCACAAAATGAATGTATAAATATATTTTGTTTGAGACAGACATATCATATGTATCATTAATAAGGTTGAAATATATTCTTGGCTGTCTATATTCTGGGAAATTTTCTCTGCAGTTCATTTTCAACCTTCATAATGAGAGTGAATTCAGCATTACAGCAAAAATGAGTCAACAGCATAATATAAAGAAATAAGCGAAAAAGATTTGGGCGAAAATTTGACCTTTGAGAAAATTTCCCGGTATGCAGTATCATGGAAAAGTTTTGATGATAATTACAGGTATACATTTGCTGGAGTTTTACCAGGGGAGTATGAAGTAAAAGCAACACAGTCGGAAGACTTCAATTTCCTACAGGTTGGTGTCAAAAGATAGTCTTTTCCAACAAAAATATTGCATGATATCACAGTTTGATTGTTGGGAATATATTACACATAGGCATCATCTATATGAGAAATTTCGGATATCAAGGACATTCCGATCGGAAAAGGCCATTTCTGCTTTGAAATAATAAAGTAACAGTTGGACTTGATTTTTTTCAGGCTGAGGCAAAAGTGACGGTTACCAATGACAACGCCAACATAGGAAACAGTATCGTCATTGCTGGTTATAAAGTCAAGGTATGTTTATATTACATATTTTTATGGGTTATTCTAATTATGATGTTAAGTAACAATGCCCTGTGATGTCATCTTCTATTGTGACATCATAGTTCATAGCAATTGTTTCCATGGTCGGAAACAGGAATAAAGCATTCCCAAGAGAAACGTACGGTTCTCTAGATATAATATCTGAACGTTGTGGGAGAAATAGGTCCCGAAACTTGTGATAGCTGGTTATATTATCATAAATCTAACTCAAGTTAGTTAATATTCAAATTGTTTAAAGACACAAGGTTTACTGAGTGTTTTACAATTTGAAAATTAGTATCAAGTTAGATAAACATGTCACTCATTGAGGAACTACTATATATACTCTTTCTAGTTTCAATATAATGTTTTATGAAAAAAGGTTTTGTGGACATTAACTAGACATTATACAATTCGTAACTTTTTTAAGGGTTAAACATGTAAAAAAGATGACATTCCTAGAGACCAAAGTCTGCAGAAATTTCATCTTTTGAGGGTAAAAACAAAATACCTATGGTTTCCGTCTTTAATATGATAACTTATTTTTACAAAACAAATTGTATTCTGTTTCATGTCCCATTTAGCTTAGGGTTAACTGATGACATTTTCTATGTTTCCAGGGAGCTGTTCAGAGCGAGGGAGAGCCTATCAAGGGAGTTAATTTTGTACTGTTTTCCTCAAGTTTTAAGAAGGAGGTGAGTCAACTTGATAAAAATTCGGTATTTGAAGTTAAAAATCATCTTATGCCAGTCATTTTGACATGAAGCGAAAACGTTTTTTGTTTTATTTATTTATATACATTCTATGTTACCTGTTAAAACAAAATAATGGAGTCATGGTTTCAGGGTGGTATAAAAAGGAAAAGGTCACACCATTAATCACACAAGGCATCTTCGTTTTTGCAAAACAACTGGTTTGTCTGTTTCTAAGTATGACAGTTTTTAATATAAACCTGGGGGACCTGCATTTGTTTATGCAGGTCTTGGCCTTGAAAGGCTTTGTCAAGGATGGCCTGAAAATATAATTAGATTATTTGGTCTGACCTTGTTTCATAAACACACAAATCTGGTCCAACCGGTTCAAACGTTTTGGTCGCAACAAACAAAAGTGGCCATACTTTATATATAGGCAGTATCATAAATGATAATTGGCCATATTTGAGCCTCTATTTACTTCTGTGAAAAATATTCATTCACTAACTTCTCTTAAAAAGAAACAAAACTATGAAACAATAAAGGTGACTCGAAATTTTAATTTTTTAAAACCAAAACAGGGTTTGTGTCTTGATTTGTAATGTTATTGGTGAACAGTTGTAATTTTAATGTTTTTATGTTTTGTAGGACATCACAGGATGCGAGAAGAGGCCCTTGAAGGGTTTCACCACCACCGACAATTCCTCTCCTTTGTGTTACACATCGTCCAATACAGACGGAAGCTTCACCTTTCCAGCTCTACCTGTTGGGAAATTTTACATTGTATGTACCATACACTGTAGTTTTTATCAACTTATAGTATTGTATTTATACATTGTCTATATATAATGCTGTATTTTTCACTGTCCGGTACTATATTATCTTGATAGTCCGAACATTATGTTCTACTTACAATTACCGTAAGCATTATTTCACTTTTCGAATTCTTTTAAACACTTTAGCAAAACATAAATTGATTTGAAATAGATAAATATGAAAACTTGGTAATCATATGAAAATTTGGTAATATATGTTTCTGAAACTTGAAGCATGATCTTAGTACTTATCAATAAAAAGAAATTAAAACAGCAAGCACAGGACATGTTCAACACGATTCATCAGTTTAGAAATATGTAATTTCTTTCTACACAAATAATATTCGTATTAAATGTGTCGCAACGTTTGAATACCTACTGGTCCTTATGTCAAGCTATGACTGATATTAGATATAGGACATGGTTTGGTTTGTTTGTGCTTTATATCTGATTAAGAGCTATGGTCATTCAAGAATCTGTCAGGTTTTGGTGGTGGATGAAAAACCATAGTTCCCAGAGAAAAACGACTGCCTGTACGTAGGTCTTGCACCGGTGTTCAGTATGTGGAGGTCTAGTGATCGTAGACAGTCAGATGCTTTAACCACTCAGCAACATAAGGAATAATTATGTATATAATGATTGAACAATTTATAATTATAATCAAATGACGTATGAATAGTTTTTACATCCACTGTTAATTATGTTGACAGATTCCATTCTACAAAGGAGAGCACATCAGATTTGACGTTTTACCAGGACGACTAGATATAGAGGTTCAACATGGACCAGTCACTCTCAAGGTCAGTTCAAGGTCACTCAAGTACACAATGTCCAATTAGTTTCCTGGTTATTATACAGATTAGCTAGTGTTGTCAGTTGGCCCAACAAGACACTTTTTCTAGATGTTCATGCTTTGGCTGCCGTGAGAAAAACTAAAACAAGAAATATGGGGATTATAAGCAGGAGAGCATGTCAACATTAACTGCTATGAAATTTAACAATATGCACCTGGGTTTGTCTCACGCCACAAAGTAGCGGAAGCGAGACTTAAGTTTTACTTTTCCAGTGGCGGCTTCAACATCAAGATTTTGTGTTTAAGTTAGTTTCACTGAAAGTATAAGTGCTAGACCAACCAAACTTGGACGGTAGATGCATCTTAGGTAGTACATCTCAACCCATGCATCAAATGCTGGATGCCGCCTACCTTTCAGGGTCCATTGTCTTTGTCAGCATCTCCATCAACATTAAGTTTTTGCGTTTAAGTTCAGTTTCTCTGATATGAACATTGACGGTCAAAGCGGGGCACAGGCAAGACATATGAATCTGAATGGATTGTCCCTGAAAAGATCAGCATATATCATATTGTAACAATGACTTGTTTCTTATTGTAGAAAGGTGCGCCTAAATATAGAATGTTCGATGTTACGAATTGAAAGTATTGAAAAGTATGAAATTGAAATCAAAATTACAATATGCAGTCAATCTCATTGATATTAAGATGATTTCAGTGTCAAGTGTGCATCCTAAAATATAAAGGAATGAAATGTAATCATGATCTATAAAACTGTTGTTTTGTTTATCTGGAAAATGAAATGGTTATCTGGGCATATTTTCTGTAGCTTTATTCATCATATTAAGGGCACTACAATTTGGTAACCCCAGTAAATATCCAAGATTGAATATTTAACATAGAAATGTGTTGTGTTTTAGGAGATATTCCAAGTGGAAGGATTCTCTGTCAGCGGTCGCGTCCTCAATAAAGTCGGGGTAAGTCTGTCACAGCCAATATCTTACACTGCTTTCTATACTTCTGGTATACGATTGCCCTTATAGTTATCACAATCTGAATGACTTTCATGTTGATATATTATTAAGTAACATATTCCATTTAAGTTGTTGTTTAGTGAAAATTATTGATTTATCATAAAGCACTGATTCCATTGCTTACATATTGAAATACATAATTCACAAATCAAAGGTAATTCAACTGACCTTGACCTTGACTTTCAGGGAGCAGGTGTGTCTGGTGCGACAGTGCTGGTGGATGGGAAATCTGTGTCCCTGACAGAAGCTGATGGGATGTACCACCTGGAAAACATGAAGACAGGAACATACCGCCTTCAGATCCAAACTGACAATATCTATTTTGACGAGGTCACTGTTAAAATCACACCTAACACCCCTAACCTGCCAGACATCTTGGCCTCAGAGTAAGTGAGAGTGACAATGAAATTTAAATTTAAACACTTTTTCCATGGCAGCTTTGTAATATTTACAGTTGATTTGCATGATCATTATCTCTCAAAGTTGAAATCATTCGAAGTGTTTAGTCAAAGGGCATTTATAGATCACCAGAGATAAAGTCAAAAGTGAACAATTGCAGTCACCTTTATCTCGTGTCAAGTTTCTAAATATCCGTCAACAATTCACGTTTTTTAAAACTTCTCAAAAACCCCCAACCTGTTTTATGAAATTCTGACAAAACCAAAATTGGGAAAAATATGGATCGGAAAGGCCCTTATATATATATAAATAGGAGCTTGAACTAAAGGGGTCATATTGGCTAAAATTTCAACAGTTTTTCTTCTCTAGACCCAGATATGCTAGAATCAAACAATCATCATTAAAAAGCTCCTATGGTAATCAAGATTTATCAGAAATTTTAATTTCATTATACCTGAATGATCCATTTTCCCCTTTGGAGAGGAGAAATTGATTGAGTGCATGGGGATGGGACCAAAATAAATGGCACTTGGGCCATATTGTTAAAGTGTTTTCTTCTCTGGAACAAAGGGATGAATATGAATCATATTTTGTTGGATGCATTATTACTTGGTGGGACTTAAAATTTTACAAGTTGAAGGGCTGAACTCCCGGGAGGGTTGAGTGGCAGGGCCAATGACTAAGATCCCTATCCTATAACCATATACAGTTGCTGAATATAAAGAGTTTTGTCTAAAGACATAGTTACATGTATATATGTATAGGAACTACTGGTAGAATATATACAGTATTACTTTTTGTACTTTTGCACAGTGGGCCTCATTTTTACTGAAGGATTCCAAATCAATTAGTAAACACTTTGAGTTTAACCCTTTCACCCCTTGGTAACTTTAGTAGACTCTACCATCCTTTTATCTGGATGAGCCCATTGTGATCTACAGTGGTGAAAGGGTTTATAAAAAAAAATTGATAATTATAGTAGCCTAAGTCTATTGCGACACAGGCAAATAAAACAATTCAAAACAATACATAAGAAAGTGTCACAATACAATACAGTAAGATATATCATTACAGCCCCAGGTTAAACTGTTTGTAAGAATTTCCATTCTGACCAGATGTTGTCGTTATCGTTACAGCTTTAAGATGTGCGGTAAGATCGTGATCAGCCAGCTCCCGGAAACTCTGAGGCAGGTCGCCAGTCAGAGGCGAATCATCATCATCCCACAGAACAAAAACATGGACGCTTCCTCAGCTAAGGCCGATGCTGATGGAAACTTCTGTGCCAAGGTCAAACCTGGCAGCCATGTTGTACAGGTATATACAGAGATTTTGTGTTATTTATGAATTATTTATGAAATAACTTGTACCTGCAGATAGGGCATAAGAATTGTACCTGCTGCACCCATTTCATGATTGTAATTTGGGATCTTATCTTTTTTCTTAACACCTTTCATCTTCGTAATGTCTCCCTTGACAATGCCTCACTTTTGGCCTTTAATTGAGTATTCACCCCTGTGAGGAAGGCTTTGGGTACTGTCCCCTGGCTGAGACATTCCAAAGTCTGTAAAAACGATAGTTTCTACTCCTGCTTAATGCTCAGAAAATTAGGAGTGGGGTGACTGGTTCGCCTGTTGTCAGTATAATGTGCATCCTGATATTGCTGAATGAATCACTTTTTGTGAGAAAGAAAAAAAACAGAAAATATTTCATCTGTATTGTAGGTCCACTTGACTGAAGAAGAAAAGACAGCAGGACTGTCCATTGTCCCGAGTGAAAAGACAGTCACTATCACGGACAAACCAGTAATGGACGTCACCTTCTCACAGTTTCAGGCCAAGGTCACAGGCACAGTGATATGTCTGGGTAAGGTCAAGGTCATTCACAAAGGTCATATGCCTCGATTGGGTTCATAACTAGTTCAAAGACATAATGTTTATGTTTACAAAGTCAAGGTCCTAATAACAATAATGAATATTTATTAATGCATAATAAGTTTGTTTGATATCATGAATACGCATATCATTTTGTTTGATTTCATGAATTTTCAGTTGATATAAGACAAAGGCTTCAATGTCATTGAAGAAGGCCAGAATGCTGAAATATTGGGACTTGGAGTGACATTTGTTGTACATGTATTTATCTTTTTCCCCAATGGAATTCAACCGTTTTGTATTATATTGCTTCAATGTCAGTTTTATGATAAAAAATTAAACAAATCCCAGGAACGTAATCAATACTTCTAACTGTGAATTGAGCTGTACTCCTTATCAAGGAGATACATGTTGAGTTTAGGCATACTTTATAAAGTAACAAGGGTAACTTGGTATATTCACATTGATCTAGTCAATCTTCAATATACCGGGATGTAATGATGTTTTTGTTTTCAGAAAAATGTGGCCCTGTAGAAATTTCTTTAGAAAGTGACAGACGAGGAGAAGTGAAGCAAATAACACAGGTAAGGTCAGAGGTCAAATACAGGTGAAAGGTCAGAGGACAAACATGTAAAGATTAGAGAGGTCAAACACTGATGAAGGTCAGCTAGGTCAAACACACTAACTGTCACAGAGGGAATATGTATAGAGAAAATAATGGTAAAAGACAAAAAGTTATTATGTGAAGGTCAAACAAAAGTAAAGGTCAGAGGTCATAGAGGTTAAAGAGTTACCATGCAAAGGTGAAACTCAGTTAAAAGTAAAAGAGTAGTGTAGGATAAGCAAGAAACACTCTCTCTATTCTGGATTTATGATTCCCATATGTTTAGTTTATAGATAGACAACAGTTCCTTGGTCAGGGATAAATCCAGAAAATCAAAATCAAGTGTTCATGTAGACTTATTATTACATTTCACAGGTAAAAGAGGCTGCCAGAGGGGGAACCTTCCAGTTTGATAATGTCTTACCTGGAAAATATAAAGGTAAATATGACAAACCATATGATAGTTTTCCTTATCAATGAAAAAGCATATAACAATCAAATAACACCATGAAAGTTCCAAATAAAGGAACTGTATACTAAAATCAATAAAGAAGATCACTTGTAAACTTTAGTTATTGTTCAAAGTAAAATGTTCCTGAAGGCTTGTTTGTATGTAGCAAAGTTTCCCCTTATCTTTTAGTATGAGTGGTAGCACATACAAAATTTACCATCTGCAGACAGATGTCTGTTCCTATATAAAATAGAAATGTTTACTGTATTGGATACCTTATTTTTTTCGCATGAGTAACTAGGTGCAAAAAATATCTGAACATGAATATTTATAGATTATAGAATAATTGAATATATAGTTTTCAGAACCATTACCAATGTGAAAGTTTCATGCCATGATCATTCTGCCCCTTATTGGATGTTACAATTGGGTCATAAAGATGACTCAGCTGGTGTCCCCCCCCCCCCACTCTGTTCATTGATTCCCCTTTCCCCTGAATCCAGATAGATTCTTTGATATTTCCTCACCTTCCATTTGTCTTCCCTTGCTAGCACTTTACAGTTGTTCCAATTTAAAGGGCCATAATATGAAAATTTCTTATTTTACGATACTGTAATCCAATAGTTCTTAATCAAGTGATGAAAGCCAGGTCGTAGGTTAGATGTTATTTTCGACTGAAGTTTCTGGAGACACATAATAATGCTTTGCTGTGATTTTGTGGTAGTGACTCTACTACAGGACAGCTGGTGCTGGAAGGAGAAGACGTTAGAGGTTGAAGTGGCTAGTGCTGACCTCTCGGGGATAGAGTTCACACAGACCGGCTACATACTTAAATGTAGCATCTCCCACGAAATCAAACTGGTAAGTAAATGTAATGGGGGAGTCAAACTTAGAAGTTTCAAAATTTTCGACAACCTCGTGAAAAATTGAAATTGAAAATCTGGACTTCGACTCATGATTGCTGAACATCGAACATCATTGTGAGCCTGTACATTTAAGACTTATAGTGATTCCTAAGTGACAAATCAAAGGCTAAATGTTCTTGAATTATAGAAGAATTTAATTTACAGTAATAAGAATTTATTATTATATCTTGGAAGTTTTTGGGTGAATACGATTTCCTGCCATGTCAGTGAATGAAATTGGTAATTGGAACACAAAATGAACTTCATTTCTATAGCATTTCTTAACAATTTTTTGTGATCATCAAAAATTTGATACACACAGTAGATTTGCTATTTGCTATTGAAAGCATTTAGTTGTGCAAAGATTTTGTGTTGTCATAGAAACGAGAAGTTACTGGAGCCTTTACAAAAGTTTGATCTAACAACACCTTCTTGATGCACTATGAAATAGGGCTGGACTAGGATTCGAACCCTGGACCTTGGATCACAGTTCAGTCACTTAAGCATCTGAGCTGCCTGATCAGCTATAGTTGGGCAAAAATATGTATAACTATGTCATCTTTTCATATTTTCCAGGATTTTGCACACGAAAAGAAGGAGGGAAATGTTGGATCGTTCCAGCTAAACAAGGGAACTAACCGGTTCTGTCTGGCACAGCCAGGTGTATACCGCCTTACTCCGGACTCTTGTCATAAGTTTGACAAAGATGTTTTTACATACGATACGTAAGTCTCTTAGCCAGGCATTTACTGCCATTCCACAGCTCTTGTTGTGAGTTTGCCAAGAACTTATTCACTTTTGACAAATGAAATATATTGGAATTTTTTTTTTACTTTTGATCCTTTATTGACCAGGATTCAAGTTAACAAAATAACATAACTAAATCATACAAATTACTAAAAGAGTCTGCAAGTAACCAGGGGCCTGTTTGTTTATGCAGAGCAACCAGTTTGTCTGTTTTCAAATTTAATGTTTTCGGGTATAAACCCTGGCGGACTAGCAATGTTAATGCACGCCTTGCCAGGTTTTGTCAAGGATTGCCTGAAACTAGCCTCAAGTTAATAGCTCTGACCATATTTCATAAATTTACAACTCTGGTCCAACTTTTTCGACCAT
>JAULCA010144844.1:0-15214 GCA_032360845.1 Crassadoma gigantea | reverse complement strand
AGATAGCCTTAATTATTCCTTATTTTTCCACCTGGTGTTGTGAAGGAAACTCTAATCACCTAACCATATTGTATTATGATTCAAAATGATAAGGTAATGCCAATTTTATTTTTATTTCAGGGCTTTCAGAAGACCCTTGATGGTACCTTTGTATGTTTTGACTCCTAAAATGAGCTTAAACTCTTGGGTTTGAAAGAATCTATTTGTTGCAAACTACACAGTCACCTTTGACAGTTTAGTTCCTTAACCAAATTAATTCACCCCTGAAATTTCCTGATGAAATATTCCAACCTTTGAATTGGAAGAGTTCAAAAGGGTCCTCAGGGGTGAATGGGCCAAAAGTATGGAAAATGATGTATGACGTGCAACAGATTAGTCTCCTCTTGGAATAATGGTTTGGTTTAGTTTAATGGGGTTTAATGTCCTTTTAACAGCTACAATCATATAGGGATCAATGTGCTTCCATGTGTGTATGTGTGTATGTGTGCCGGAGACAGGGTATGTTGGTGTACTTGCCTCCTTATGAAAATACAAATCTGATGCCACCTATATAGTGCTATCTCACTAAAATACCATGCAGAAGGTACCCAGCACAGCATCCCGCCCGGTCACATTATACTAACGACGGGCCAGGGATAACCAGTGTTTGCCATTACCCTTAATGCTGAATGTTAAGCAGGAAAATAACAACTACCGTGTTTAAGGACTTTGGTATGTCCCATCATGGGAACAGAACCCATTGCCTTCCTCAATGTGTAAACATTCAATATCAAAGCAAAGAGTGAAGTGTTGCCGGGGCTAGAAAATAAGGTAGGCCGAGACTAGTGTTATCTCCAGCTGGACTAGTGGTTCTAAAAACCACTAGCCCGTTCAACTAGTCAAAATTTGATGTTACTTATCATGTTGAATAATATTGGGTTAGTGGAATTTTCACATGGACTAGTGAAATTGGAATTTACTAGCCCAAACTGACTAGTGGCTTGGCAACCAGAACTTTTAGTCCTGGTTGCCAAGCAAGGTGCTAGGAAATAAAAGCCATTAAAAGTACAGAGAAATATCATGATGCCAAATATTGCAATGGGTGCAGCAGATTTATTTTTGAGGCTTTCGTGTACCCAAGTAGAGGGCAAACAAGCAAATCCCCAATTCTGCAGGAGAATCCCACATTAGTTGCCTCTTACGATACAAATGCAGTCCCGATTTCATCCGACAGAAACTGACTTACCAATATACCCCTGCAGGTAGGGGATCAAAAACAGAATACACGTGCTGTTTTACCTGCAGGGGTGTATTGGTAAGTCAGTTTCTGTCGGCTGAAATAAGGAGATGCAAGAAGAGTTTTATCCTGTTACCTGTATCTCTGTATCAACACTTTCCCATAAACTTTGGTAAGTTTCAAGTCTTCTCTTCCAAGTGTTGACAGTCTCCCTTTTGTGGAAATATTTTTCTGTAATGTATGCAGAACAAAAGCATGAAGTAAAAAATAATTATCATTCTTTTAAATAGATATTTTTAAAATTTCCTAAGGCCATTTTGCCCAAACAAAACAAATTGTTGGTTTCCTCCGTTACCCAGTACCTGCACAATATATTTTGCCTACCCTATGAAATATAAATACCAAAATCAAGCAAAGGGCCAAAGGCCCTGAAAACGTCAGGGTAAGAGATTATCAATTGAAATCTACAATTGAATATTATGGTCAGACAGATATACAAATGTATGACAATGGACAATGTTTAAAATCTGGTCTCAATCCAGAGGAAACTGTTTAATCATTTAAACTAGAAAAAGTCTGTAAGACTTAAATGCCCCAGCTCATGGAAAGGACAGATAGGGGCCACCCCTGCCCCACATAAAAAAAAGAATATGGTTTTCACCTGTTTAAAATACGAACATTTAGCCAAATCTCACGAAGTCTTGTATAAAGTGTGAAAGCACTTGTAAACAAAAAAAAACGTCCAAACAAAACCAGACACAGCGTCCCTGCCAAAACACATCTCTAGCATATACAATATTCGTTTAAAAAAAAAGTGAGATAATCTGTATCCCGCCAGATGATACAGCAAGTATGGTAGTGAGCCTCGAGCAATATCATTTCTGAAGCGACCTTTCCTGGCCATAAAACATGCATGTATATTGACAAAAATAAAAATACTACGCCAACCAATTCACACCTATTGATTCGGTATATCTGATTGTAATTTCAATAAAAAAACATTGATGTTAAAAGATATCACAGACATTACAATACATTAATTAGTGTAAATAAGTGCAGGTGAAACAGGGATTGTATCTTAACTCGGAAGGTTTCTAATTTGAATGTATTGAGAGGACGGAAAGTATGTAATGTTTCCATTTCCTGCATGATATACGTATATGGTAAACACATTTTAAGGTAATCCTTAAAACGTCAAGGGAACTATATATGTTCCCTGACGTTAAAAATAAATTCAAGGAAATATATCTTTATAGACGATTCAGTGTTTTCTCCAGGACTGACTGAAAAAAGGGTTGGGGGCAATTGCAATTGTAGTGTAATATAGGCAGAAAATAGAAATTATGGGGGAGGGGGGTGTACAAAATTGGAGTCCATTTTGAAAAAAAACCTGTACATTGTCTTTGAAGAAAATTAAAATAATTTCCATAGACCTATAGTGTACATGTTTGTATGGCAATAGTAGATGCAATGGATACTATATATTCATTTCACAATTAACATTTCTTGTACAGGTCCTGTACACTCTGCCGATTAAGCTATATATCTATAAAGACCTATATATAGCTGTATTCACCTGTAAAATAGTAGAAATTATAGCTGTATTGAGCTATATTTTCTCAGATTTCAATTTTCATTATATTAAAGCATTAAACAAGGTTTATGGTTCTGTTGACTACAAAAAGCATACATTTAATCTTATTTTCATTTTTTCATAAATTTATGTAAAATTTCTAATTTTTTTACAACATTAATTTTTAAAAAGAAAAACTTATATTTAAGTTCCATTTGTTACAATTAACCCAATGATGAAATCTGTTTGAAGTGACTTCATTTCATTTTCCTTAAAAATGAAAGTCGCATGGAAATACTTGAAAACTTTTCAAAAGACGGTTAGACTTATTTCATATAGGTCAATAGAGCTATTGGAGGTCTTTACAGCTATATATAGCTCAATAGGTAGGGTGTACTGAACCTGTTGTAGTTACACATGCATATATACATGTAGCTATTATATACATGTATAAGTGTTACCTGGATTCACAGACTTTTTCTTTCCTTTGTATGCAAAGACTCCCTGAAAGGAAAATTACGTTTGCAATTAAATATTTCACCTCATTCACTCCTGAAATTTCATGGTGAACTATATAAAAGTATATTCCAACCTTTGAATAGTGTCATCAGGGGTAACAAGTTCAACAAATAGATTGACACGTTAATTCTTGGGAATAGAGTTAATAATTCTGAAGACATTTGACAAATATAGTAGAGATCTGTTGGTGCCATAAATAAATTAGCAGAACTAGTAATCTAATTGTAGTCCACTTTTTATGACCTGATATAGTCTGAGTGCAGCGACGCACAAGACATAGAAATTTAGGGTATAATAATATAATCTGGACATGAACAGCATCTCGATCTCCCAATACCACGAGTTATTTCCCTTACAATTCTTTTTCAGAACCGGGTTTTATCAGTATGTAGTACAATGTCATACATTGGAAAGGTTGATACATTAGGTACATCGAAATCTATAATCATGTTGTGAAATATATATTAATTCATTAATCCTTAGCCTTCAGAAAAGGAAAAATAGCCGTAGCAACTTATTTTATTCAAATTACTAGAACGTGACATTTGTCAAAAACACAATGTGTTTCTGTACGTACATGTTGATTCAACAGCTTATCGTCTCTCAAATTTTGCAATCATAGAGTATATGTCATCTTATCTTATCCGTTTCTTTTTTTTTACCTTCGACACCGA
Organism: Crassadoma gigantea; assembly: GCA_032360845.1. Lineage (NCBI taxonomy): Eukaryota > Metazoa > Mollusca > Bivalvia > Pectinida > Pectinidae > Crassadoma > Crassadoma gigantea. The sequence goes on along the minus strand of JAULCA010144844.1, from coordinate 11,232 downwards.
CGAACCTGTCTCCATAGTCGCACAACTTTCTACCTTGGTATTCGACTCATTCAATCACATGTGTTCGGCAAAATTTCGCGGGAGTTTGTTGTTTTGATTTCTACAGCTCCGGGTCTTTGTTGCGCTTTGATGAAGGGGAAAACCAAATACTTTACAAAAGATAAGAATTGACAGCGACGTATATTATTCTCTCGGAGTCTGATTTTGACCACAAGATGATTTTTTTAATTTTTATATTCCTGCTTGTGCTTTTATTTTCTATGCTGCCAACTTATTCCGGAGACATAACCAAAAGAGTAAGATCGCCATTTTCTTTGCCTCAAAAGACCCGGTTCAATTGTTTAAACCGTCTGTTTTGCACAATAATTGACATCGGTGATCCGCATCTGTTTATAGAAAAAAAAATTAAGATATTCTATAGATGTATACTTTATCAACCTTTAACTGATATTTTGTCAACACTGTGTATTGGTCACCATAAGCTTACTAGCAGAACAGAGAAAGATGTAGATGTGATTTTATGTGTGTGCGGGCGTGTAAACATTAGATTGGGAGGGTGTGGAACTTAACCCTGATGCATCTGAGACATTTGTTCAATTAAAGACAAGGAGTGGTGTTCAAGATCAGGCCACCGAGTTACAGAAGTGGCAAGGGGATACCCAAACCTTGGTTGTAATTACCAGTTGTGTCTTCAAGGGCGAAGGCTTAGAAAAAGGAGGGAGGAATGTAATGGAACTGAACTGGGTCAATTGTCAACGACCAGGTATCAATTGTAGAGCATGCGCATTCGTCTAAGAGTTCTGAAGGTCCCAGGTTCGAACCCCGGTCTGGTCGTGCATTTTCCCTCTGCTGTTACAGTTGCAGGCATTGATAATGCTATCTGTTATAATATATTTCTGTTTGTGTAATGGAACTAGACTGGGTCGATTGTTGGTGAATAGGTAGCGCAATTACTAGAGCATTTGTCTGGAGTTCAGAGATTCTGTGGCCATGGTCCAACCCCAGTCTGACAGTGCATTTTTCCATCTCTTGTACATGCATGTTACAGTAGTGGTGCCCTTGATTACAGCTGTAGCAGGAGAGGGAAAATGCACGGCCAGACCAGGGGTCGAACCTGGAACCTTCCGTAATCTAGAAGGACACTCTACCAATTGAGCTACCTGGTCGCCGACGAGCGACTGAGTCCAGTTACGCTACATTCCTCCCTCCTTAAACAAAGTCTTTGATTCAAAAGACACATGAGACTCTATACTACCTTCTGTGGATATATTTCATTTGGTGCCAAATGTAACAGGAGAGGAAAAATGCACGGCCAGACCGGGGTTCGCACCCAGGACCTTCCGAACTCTAGATGGACGCTCAACCAGTTGAGCTATCTGGTCGCGACGATCGACCCAGTCCAGTTCCGCTACACAGCATTTGACTATGTATACTTGGCAATGCAAGGGGACAACCAAACCTCGATTATCTGTAGTTGTGTATTTGGGGCCAGGTAGAAGGAGAGAGGAATGTACATGTAGTGGAACTGAACTTGGTTAATATCAGCGTCTAGGTAGCTCAATTAATATTATTATTCCTCATTGATTTTACAGCTTGTTTGATTGGTTAAAACACATCACGTGACTGGATTATAAAACATTGAATCTCACTCACACGATCCATTTTCCCCCTCAAGTATATCCCTCTTGGAACCGGGTACCCCTCACACATTATTGGACGAGTTGTCTCTCTTTGTTAGACTCTCTAACGCCCGATGTGTTCCAGACGACACCACAAACATCTACAATGGCTGTGAACGGGAAATTTCATCTCCCAACAGCTGAAGAACTTGAAGGGCTATTATTGTTGTTTAATTTGATGTAAAATCAAAACACAGACAGTGATAGATATTTTTAGTATACATTGTATATATGCTACGTGTACCAGACCTAATAAAATAATATTGAACAGGTCAGTCACAGAGGTACATTGTAACAACACAGGGGTTTGTTACATTGTCTATTGTAATATTGATGTATTTTTTGTTATAACACAGTCTCCACAAATGGAATACCAGAATAATAAAACAGTTATTGTCCTGGTGTGAGGGAGACCTAAAGAGTTGTTCCCCCTCAATAAATCATGTTTCCCTTGGGCTTTGCACTCAAGAAACATGATTTTGCCTGAGGGAAATATGATTTATTGAGGGAGAACCACTCTTCAGGTCTCCCTCACACCAGAGCATTAAGTGTATAGAGTGTCCAACTAAAGTTCAGAATGTCCCTGGTTTGGACCCCGATCGGGCCTCGTATTTTTTTGTTTCTCCTGTTACATTTGAATGGTCAGTATTGAAATGTTGAATTTCACACATAGATATGAACTAGTTGCTTTAATACTTCTGTAATTATTGTTTTCCATTTTTCCTTGCAGTTGAGCAAATTCTTCTTGCACGTCTCAAATGAAGAATTAAATTTGCGGTCACAAGTTAGAGAGTTGAAAGCTGAGCAGGACACTATCAGTATGACTGATGAATTTGCAAGATATGCCAAAATTCAACGCCGAATCGATAAAATGATGGTGCAGGTCAAAGAATCAAGTAATGCTGACTTAACCAATCGTTAAAATATTAAATTTCTATTTTAGAGATCTATAACTTGTAATTAACTAAGCTACATCGATATCACATGTAAAGACATGAATAAACTAGAGATATTAAGTGTTCAGTGTCAGAATAAATTGACACTTTACACAGTATATGTAATAACAGCTTCCTTATGTGTGTGACAGTGGTAATCTATTTCACATTGACGAGAAGGTTGTGTAAATTATATTAAATGGGAGAACTAAAAAGAAAAATGAGGTATACATATAGCAGTATATTATATACGTTGTTTTTACAAGAATTTTGATATTTCTGATAAGATAAGAGTAGTACGTAAACCTGTCCCTATATATATATACAGCATAATGTATCCCTTCAACAGTTCAATAACTCATTTGACACCAATGCAATTAGTCATTGATAATGAAAAATTACTGTTATGCTGAAAATTTATGTCATTTTAATCACAGGGTGGTACGTATAAGTGTTGCCATTTTAAAAGAAATATTTGAGTTTTTTACTTTTTCTGATGCAAGTAACTTAAAACATAAAAAAAAAATATGTTATAAATAAAACAAATGATTTCTTCTCAATTAAAGCTTGACCTCAGATCGATGTACATAAAAAAGCAATCTGGATCCACAAGATGCATTTGCCCTATTCTAGTGCTTTACTTGTCCCATGCATTAAAATTCCCATAATAGAACACTGATTAATTCAAACCTAAATTGTTAGAAAAATATATTTTATGTTTTGCAGATTCTGCAAGGATGCAGAAGAGTTCACTATTGTCATTGCTTGTGAGAATTGGAATATATGTCATACAAGTAAGTATATGTACACAAATTTTAAAATAAAACACAAAAGTTCACAAGACTGAGTGCTAGGCCATTCAGTCTTTTTGGTCTTCAGTTGCAGGCAGACTTTTATATAGGTCACCGTTAGTTGCATGACGTCATCAATAGTTGCATAATGAACAATTATAATGACATCATAAACAAAGAAATCTAAGACTGTACAAGCATGTTACATTAAATGAGGAGCTGCTGTGCTTACATGACATCATCAATAGTTGCATACCAGTGGTAAACAATCAATGACGTCATAAACAAACCAACATAATATTCTACAGATATAATATTGTATGTTTTAAACAAAATAAAAAAATTAATTTGAAAGAGGTAGAGTAAATTTTTAAACAAATTGATATTTATAAAAATGAAGAAGGAAGGGTATATTTGCAAATGTGCAAGTGGTATTCTAATTTCAGTAAAGACTATTAAGTCACTGAATCTTACACAGTTCCTTAGGACTTGTGAAAGAATGTTATCACAATAGTATTTGATAGATCATAAAAGAAGAAAATGCATATTTTTTTACAAATTTTTCCTCAAAATTCACCATTTTTCATAAAGATATATGTACAGTAGTATTTTTTTTTTCCTACGGTCAATTTAAACTCATTATGTTTTGTGCGTGAAATTAATTTCAACTTCATGTAGTTACATAGATATAGAAGTAGAAAATAATCTATTCAACTAGTCATGTGAACTACTAAACAAAGCTAGTTAGTGTGGAACCCTACACACCCTGTTCACATACACATTTTACTGTAAAATGAAGATCATTAAATATGGAATTTTGAATATTACATATATCATAACAACTAATCATATTAACTTAACTGTATGCTAAATTCAACACAAATTTTACTATTTATGAAAAATTTCACTTGCAGAAATATAAAGAAGTTATTTTAATTTCTGTACTCAAGTCTCATAAAAATTAATAATCATACCATACGTATACCTTAATAACATGAAATTCAAAACTTCTGAGAGATATTTGCTCAAACTATCTCCAGCACACATGCAGGCATACACACATAGGGAGATATTAGCAAGGTGGCATAGGCCTACTATACATAGTTTGTACCTGATAAGGTAGCTCCTGCAAATTCCTCAAAGTTGTATTGATTAATGTATATCCTAATTGTATTGATGTATGAATTGTCTGACTACTGTAAAGCGCTTTAGAGTGGCTTATTCTAGATAGCTAGGGCTCTATATCAAACTTATATATGCTAATTGTATTGATGTATGAATTGTCTGACTACTGTAAAGCGCTTTAGAGTGGCTTATTCTAGCTAGATAAGGCTCTATATCAAACTTATATATGCTAATTGTATTGTTTGTATATTAACGTATACAGTACTTGATTTATTGGTATATCAAATTTTGATAGAATATACTTGTTTATAACTTGTAGGTCAGATATTAATGATTGTTGTCTTTTTTTTCCAGGCAGTTAACATTACGATGTTGTATTATTTGTTTTCCAGGCATTTACCATGCTAGCATTAGTTTTCCATTACCGTAATGAGCCGTTACTCATGTTTCCGTCAGAATGGTTCTATCCATTAGAAAAGTTTATAGCTCTTCCTACTGGTATACCAGGTATGTATGATGAAAACTGGAAGAAGAAAAAATTGTTTAATATTCCTGTTCTTAAATTGTGAAATCACGGTAAAGCCATATATCAAATAAATGGTGCAAAGTAGAATTCTCCCCCTGAATTGTTATAGAGAGGCTTCTGAGCCAAAGGTCTCATTTTACATTATCATGTAAAACTTGCTTTCATGTCTGAGTGGAAAACTCAAAGAGTTGGTAAATTCACATAAGTTTATGAAGAATTATGAAGATTTTGGAGTTAGATTGTGCTGAAAGTGGTGATCACATTACATACGCCCGTTGAATGACTGGATGTATTATGTTATCATGCGGGTGGGTGGGCGGCATACAATGTATTCGGTCAATATCTTGTTTAGTTTTCGATGGATCATTACCAAGATAGCAACTTTATAGGAAGATTAATTACCATGATAGCTCAGACAACTTTGATAACCAGAATTATTGGACTGTAATTGATGGGTTATTGCCCTTTATTCAATCGCCAGAAAGTTTTCAAGGGATAAACTTCAAACTGTATAGGAAAGGTTATAACCAGGAAAGCTCCGACAAGTTTGATTTACCACACTCACACAACCATAATTTATGGAGTTATGGCCCTTTATTTATAACCATACAGACAACTGCTCATTTAATGTATTAGGGCATATTATGTTCCGCTTTTTATGGTATCCTTGTTGATGGCATTTAAGAAAGATTTTGGGATATATCAAAGATTTATTGGGGGGGAAAAGGCAAAGGGTCATATTAATGAAGCCATCCTCATTCTTTTGTATGAATTCTGTACTCAAACCAGCTTTTTACTCACTGCAACTAAATGTTGTTATTTACGTTGAAAAACTGTGATATTCCGCCTTTGAATAAGAAGAGTTCAAATGTGTCTTCATGGGTGAATGAATTAATGAATCCTACCATACATTGATCTTGGTAAGTCCATTATGGTCCACAGTGGAGAAAGGGTTAATCATTATTCAGGAGCTACACCCAACTTGAAAAAATATTTCAATTTGACCATAGCTATATATATAGGCTGCCACAAAATTCCTTTGATCTTCATAAATATATCAATTGTGCCCACTTCTGTCAAATGTGAGTAATAACACTGTAAAGAGCCTTTGATTTTGTCTTAGTATATTGTGAGGGTTTAGAGAAGATCATCCTCGATATCCAGGGGTTATGCTCAATTTCGCTCTCTAAACCCCTGGAATATGTCATAGAAAAATTGAAGGCACGAAGTGCACCACCTTGTTGATGAGAAAAGAAAACTAGTTTGACCCTTTTATGTACATCAAAAGAATCTTGCGGTCACATAACGGTAAAAATTTATAAGCTTTGAAGTCGGGCATCTCTCCTTTATATTTTTCTTAGAACAGGTATCAGCCTAGCGATTGATCAGCTATCTTTGTGCCTTCAATTTTGCTATGACATATTCCAGGAGTGCAGAGAGCAAAATTGAACATAAGCCCTGGATATCAATGATGAGAGAAGATATGCAAATCGAAACTGAAATCTTTGGATTTCGAAGATTTGATCTGGCTGTAGATGAATTACGTCTGTGGCATACAATGAAATCTTACACAAAGTAAAAAGTAAAAGTATATAATTTGTTCATTTTACATTTCAGGGGGCCTAGGTATAGCTTGTTGGATAATGGTGTGTACGGCCACAGTGTATCGTATCAAGCAGTTCCTGGTCACTTAAAATCCACCGTTCACTCGGTTCAAAGTAAACTCGTACAGTTTTTTCTGTTGTAACTGTATCGTCCAACGTGCATCTGCTGGATTTTAGAATACTGTTGAAGATTAAATTGTGTATCGGTGATTTATCAAACAAGACAGATCAAGCTCCAGGATGTTGATTCGAGATCTGTACACTTTCGTCAAAATTATCATAAAAAAATACTACATAAATTGTGCATATTACATGTTTACAAGTACAAAGGACACTAATTTTGGAAGTTAGATATTTCAGTCGTGGACTTAAGCCTTTATTGTAAGATTCACCAACCTTTTAGGAACTCATTATATAGCTAAACAATGGAACTCCTGAAATTTTAAAAAAACATGCTCCGAACTTGGCTGAAATATATTCTACAAAGATCATTGAAAGGGTAAGACATACAAGACATGCTTTGATTGGCCTGAAGCGTCCCTGTACCACTGCCAAAAACTGTAATTCAGAATTGGAAGCTTTTTTTTATCCAGCATGGCTATATCTTTGATATATCATCTCTGAATAGAAAACTAGACCTTACAGGATTTTTATTAGAAATAGGTTTGTGATGCGAGTTCTATGAACTAATTCTTTTGAAAATGTCTTAACACTTTCACCCCTGTAGACCATAATGGACTTGTCCAGATCAGTGCATTGGAGAGTCTACTAAAGTTGCATAGGGGTGAAAGGGTTAAACAAATGCTTCACTTGTTAAAATATAATTCATCATGTTGGTACCCTTCATCTTAAATTGGTACATGTATATTTTAAATGTTTTTTATATCCTAAAGATGGGTATCTGTTGGGCATGATATTGATTTCTCTGCTGTATAATTTATATTGTTCGCAGAAGGTATTATTTTCCTCATTATTAATAATAATTAAAATAATTCAAGGTTCTTATATACCGCTTTATCACAATCTAGTTCACAAGTTGTACGAAAGCGGTTCAAAAATTATTATCCGTGGTAATGCGACCAGTCGATATCTTTCTCAACTCACTGGGGAGCATACGGACGGTGCTGCCAGTTCGGCGCTCACAGCTGGCATTCTACAATTCCAGCACTGCCCAAGCACATACTGTTTAATAGTTACAGTCAACAAAACTTTAACATCTGTGAAATTAAACAAGTTCACAGTATCTTACGGACATAAAGCCTGATGGTCACTCTTATTGTGTCAGAGAAGTTGCAAATTTTTCCATAAATATCAGGAATGCATTCAAATTCTAAAGATAAGTGGGGAAAAATATACCATATTCAATGTTATTAGTACCCCTCACCCTTAAAGCGTTCTTACCCTCTCCAGTTAACAAAATAAATTAAGGATTAATTTCTGTTTAGTTGAGGTTTTAGGGTGTAAAACTCTATGGGTATTTGGCTAAGCAGTTCATAACAAATTTGTATCACGACAATTGAGTTTTAAACTTCACAGATCCTTTTTTACATGTTCTACAATGAAATTGATTGGAAATATCCACAGCAAACCTCAAAAGCAACTGCTTCAATATATGTTTTGTGGTATAGATACAATGTCTATTGATAGTCAGTATACATTATGGTTGTGATACAGTGTATGGTATTACATAATGTATAGTATAGATACAATGTTTAGTTTAAATACATCATAAGGTACTGCTATTGATACAATGTTAAGTATAATACAATGTATGGTATTTATACATTGTATGGTGTAAAACATCATATTGTACTGATATTGATACAGTGTTTGTATAATAAAATTTCAAGTATTTATGTGGTATAATGCAATGTTTATTGATTATACAATGTATAGCATATAGGCAATGTATTGTGAAAATACATTGTATGTTACTGATTATGATAGAATGTGCGGTGTAATACAATGCGTAGTTCACATACGATGTGTAGTGTAGATACAATGTATGCTGATAAATTATATGGTATTGATACATTATTAGGTGTTTATACATTGTATGATGTAGATACATTGTAACTATAATGCGATGTAAGGTATTGATACAATGTTAGATATTGAATTTGATGCAATTTATTTCTTGTATTAAGACGCTGTGTGCATGTGTGTGTCATCAATACATCGTGTATCAGGAATAAATGAGTAATACACTGACTGTGTGATTTATTACTGATAGGTAAAAACAAGTATATACATATACAGTATATAGGCACTACTTAGGGTCCTACATGGGAGATATGGAAGTCCCGTTGAAATTGATAACAGAATGTCTGTCTGTCTGTCTGTCCCGCCATAAAATGGGGTAGGGGGTGGGCCATATAGTGTTACCCATGTCCGTCCCATCCTGTCCTGTTATCGACCTGCCACATCCCTCCCATCCCGTCCCGCCCATGAGTGGGGGCATTTATGTCTAAAAGACATTTTCTAGTTTTTCTCCTGACCACACAACTGCAACAACCCAGGTGGAGTATGAATTGTTCTAGGTGCGATGTTGCGGTATACGTGCTGTAGCTTTAGCAATGCCATCAGAAGCAGGGTCCCACTTTAAACAGAACACAATACATCTCCAGCACACACACAGGCATACACACATAAGGAGATATTAGCCGGGTGGCATAGGACTAGTAGTTAGACTCCTGCAAATTCCTTAAATATGGTATTGATCAATGTACTGTATATGCTAATTGTATTATTTGTATATCTATGTACTGTAAAGCGTTTTAGAGTTGCTTATGTTAGCTACATAGGGCGCTATACCAAATGTAGGAAAATTAAACTTTAATGATCTGCCATGTATGTTAAAGGTACAAACATAGTTATTTCACTGATATCGGGTAAAAAAACAACTGACCAACTGCTAGGCTTATACTCTGACAACGGCAATATATTAAAAAAAAATGTCTCGTGGTTAGGTATTTGTCCTTTGAAGCTTACAGATGGGAGACAGTTGACTTCAAAGTCTGTAAAGTACAAAGCCCTAGAGGGACATTTTTAGTTACCACTTATCTGTTATTGCTTATTTGTTATTCCTTATTTGTTATTATTAAGTTGTTATAACTTATTTGATAATTATGACAAAACGTGATAAGGCTGTCCGGCAAAATGGAAGGCTTCAGTTCTTACGAACATGCAAAATAATTAAATTGTTACTGTGGGTAAAGCTAACATTAATCGACACGCTTATTTTTGATTAATTAAAAGTGAACAACATGGAGGTTGCCTGCTTAATTAGCAATAAAAACATGGAATAACAAATAAGTATTAAGAAATAAGTTTTAAAGTAATAACAAATAAGAATTTACAAATAAGTCTTAACAAATTAGTATTAACAAATAAGTAATAACAACAACAAAATAACAAATAACAAAAATGGACTTCTGATAGTTTCCATACAATTGAATACTCAACGGTATTTCACAACGGAGAATCATCACTAAAGGATGAATATGAAGAGAATAGTCGATAAAAAATATCAATAACAATATTAATAATAAATTAAATAGTTTTAATAATATAATACATTAGTATTAATAATAATTAATAACAAATAAGCAGTAACAATTAAGTGGTAACTAGAAATGTCCCTCCAGGGCTTTCGTAATCAAGTACTTCTGGTTCAAGGTAGTCTTCTTGTCTCATCCACAAAGAATAGCATTTATTATCATAATTTGTCAACTGTGATTTTATCCTTATTGCTAATTATGAACACTGGGAACTGAGAATTTGTTACAGCTATATTTGGACCTATAAACTTATCAAGGTGTTCAGAGTGATTGTACATGTTTTAGAGATTAAGATAGATGAATTTTCGGTAAAAATGCCACCCCATATGGCACTTTTACCGAAAGGTGATTTTAACTCTAAAAACGTAAAATTGCTTGGAACATCTAAGTTAAGGCCCTTATTTACCTGTAACATTTAATTATCAGGTCTCTAGCTGTGATTTTGAAATCATACGTGAACCCAGACGCCATCGCATTGATATATCTATAATATGAGCAAATTACCTTTCGACCCGTGATCGTGTGTCGGGGATTTCGGACAGGCAAGACGTTTTTATCAATATGTTATGCAATTTTGTTTGTCTTGTTCACATGAGTTACGGCAAATATACTAATCGTGTCGGTTGACACACCTGCGAATTTGTATGCAGGCCTTGCAAGTCTTCGCCACGACTCTCCTGGAAGCAGCATCAAATCACTATGTCCGACCTTATTTCATGAGCGAACAATTGCCCTCAAACGTGTAAAGTAACTCTAAACACCTTAGTTTAGGTACCAATATAACAAAGCGGTAACAAATTCTCTGGTCCCTGTGTTACCACGGAATTATATCTATTACATAATATACGTCTCTGATAACACGCTGACAACATATGTGGACTTAGTATTTTATTCTGTTCACGTTGAGGTCGCGACAGTCAAAGTCCATACCTCATGTAGGTCCTCGTTTTTCGCAGTCAGGCTGCCTCGTTTTTAAATATTAGAGAGGCTGACGTCAGCCGCGTGCTGAGAC
>JAULCA010144622.1:0-15228 GCA_032360845.1 Crassadoma gigantea | reverse complement strand
ACCACGCATAAATCTTTCGCCTTTTACTAAAGATTTCCGTGGAGAGGAACATTTAATGAGTCTATAGACTATTTTTTTAACCCTGCCTTGCGCAGGGTAACAATACCATTGAACATAAGATCCTTAATAATTATGTGAGTGTTTATCCTACCCGCTTCCAGATGATAGTAAACGAATCTAATTCCACGGCATTTTCGACGTATGTAAAAACACAACGACTTTTATAATTAACTATACACATTCCAGCCTCGGTAAAAAAAGAAGTTCTTGATTTCTTATGTTTCCCTTCCATCTTATCAATTGATAAGTAATTTGTAATGATTTCTGCGAAAACTTGAAATTGATTGTACATGTTCTAATAACAGGAAGTAATCAACATGGTATCGAGTCTACAACTATCCTTGTGTTTCTTATCAAAGACTCCAATTTTCCTGTTTATAATAAGTACTGATTCATTGAGCTCCTAGATTAAATAATTTTGCTCATTTCACAATTAACAGCACATGGTATGAAGGTTTCCAGTTACATTTTTCACAAGATTTCACATAAAATGAGTTACACTTAAGTAACAGTAATTACAGTTTCTATTAGAGTTCCTCTCAGTCTGTATTAGCTTGATCTAACTTACATGACTTGTTTAAATTAGCTCCGACAAGGAAGGATTGAGGCTTGGTATACATTAATCTAAATCTTAGTACATCTTGAAATAGGACGAAATTCTTTGTAGACTTCTTTTTTTGTCTCACAGAACAAGTACATAATCTTCGGTTTCTAGGTAATGTAGCCCATTAATATTGTATCTTCCAGTTTCTGTATCACTAACAAAGCCTCGCCTCCAATCTATGTAATTACGATAAATGCGAAGTGCAGCCAGTATTTTTAATTATAACAACGATATTCCTCAAGACTCTCTGGGTTCCACGAGGACATGCCCAACCACTAACCTATCTGTAAATTCAGAAGTGCCCTCCCCTCCCTTGAAATAAAGGAACACTCTTCAAATCACCCCCACCCCCTTTTTTTTTTAAGAATAGAAGTGCTCTTATGCCCCTTCCCATTTCTGCCTTGATATCATGGAGTGGTCTCGTGCGATCTGTGTCTTTTTGGAGTACGATTTAGTTTGCTGTAACCTTTTTATAAGTGGTCATATCCAGTTCAAACATAATATAAACAAAAACTAAGAACAAAATAAACCATATAGTTATAAATTCCTTATCGTTAACGGAAAATATTTCAAAAGATCTAAAACAAATAGCTGTATATGTTATTGGAGTTATTGAAAGATTTTTCTATTTACCTATTTACAGACTGTATTAAGGGATTTTGACCATGCTGTTTTACAACTTGCAGAAATAAGCGAAACCTGTTATATGCTTAAATAAATACAGAAATTTAACGAGCTAACATGTCTCTTCAAGCCATTAGATATTTAGAACATATCAAATAAGAATTCTACATAAGCGGCATAGATAAAACAATGTGCGGCTTTTAAATTTTAACATATAATTGCATTAAACACAGCCGTGTTACGGGATAGCAGGGCCTGTACTTTATGAAAATTGTACGTAAACTGTTATTTAAATTTTATTCAAAGGTAAACAACATTATTCTTGACCTCGGAATTCAGTAAATGAATTTAACACGATCTTTCGTGTACGCTTTGATATACACGTGCATTTGTGGCCATGTTACTTTAAATGCATCCTCGATATCCAGGATACGTTTACATGTACCTACGCTCTCTAACAGAGCGTATGGTATCGTAACCCCAGGGTATCCACGAATAAATAGACATGTTTAATAACATCATAGCGTTGTTTACTATTACTGTTTTAACAGTTTCATGAATCTAGCTGATTCTTGATGAAAGGAAAACTCACATAAACCAACGGTACTCTGGACGTCTGCTGTTGTGAGGACCCAAAACGCTGACAAACCAAACAACTTATGAAAGATGGAAGCGATAATACAGCCAAACAGTAGCTAAACAATCAACACGAAACTGACAGTGACGTCGTTCGACCAAATTATAATTACTACAGTCCCACAAGCGGTTGATATAACTTGATGCGAAGTATGCAATTCACTTTATCACCAAGAAGCTCTAGTTCTCTGATGAAAACCAACAACACAGATATACTCACTTTACTGATGACAATCTGATTTTGCACAAATTGAAATAATGACAACATTTGTGAAAAAAAGGTTGGAAAAGACGACAACAAACAACACAACTGACTTCGGAAATTAAACCAGCAAAATGCAAACTTGTCAAAATCAAATCCCACATTTACAAAGAGATTGTCACCAGACATGAACCCCTCATGGTCTTTGTATAACTGCTTACATGTGTGTTTTGTTGGATATTTGCGGGGTTCAAGTCATGTGAACTCCATGAAACCGGGTATTTGAACTTACCAGGTTTCTATTCCCCTTGTTTTAATTTACCACACTTGGAAATGATGGTATATGTACATACATCATCAACAGCAGTGGTCGTCAAGACCCGACTTACAACAGTAAAACTGACTTCAGTAAAAACAGCAAAAATGAAAATCAACATTAGGCAGCAACCACCAGAACGTTATGAATAACACGTTCGTTTTAGTTTACTTACGTTCTTTCCATTAAAGCTGATGAACAGAGTAAGACAACATCTCTGGTCCTAAGACTGCTATCAGTTGCGATAAAAAATCGATCTTGTCAGTCACCGTCTACGTAATACTTTATTTGTTCCTCTTTGAGCATGTAAATCACGAATAGAGGAAAACTATTTTGTTCGTCATAAAGTTCCTTATGCATCCCCGAGAAAAACAAAAAAATAACGTTCTTATCGTGTACAACATGCATATATCTGCTCACTGGCGTTGAAATTGACATAGCAACATTGAAATTGACATAGCAACGTTGAAATTGACATAGCAACATTGAAATTGACATAGCAACATTGAAATTGACATAGCAACGTTGAAATTGACATAGCAACATTGAAATTGACATAGCAACATTGAAATTGAAACACAACGTCAATAAGATTTCCTTTTGGAAGCGAATCGTCACGTAAGTGTTTCTTTTCAAAAGCACGTGTCATGTAAAAAATTGTAAAGTTGACAACAATGAACTCCATGGTTACAGTACAGTACTAAGGAACACACAGAACACGACTCCCGATTTGGTTTTGTCAACCGTGTAACGGCAGACACTATTTTCCGTTTGGAAGCAAAATGTCTCAAAAACGTTTCCTTTCAAAAGTACGCAATACAAAAGGCTATCGCAAAAGGTCACCATGACCTATGATCAGGTGACCTAAAACCACATCATGGAAATTTACAAAGTTGACAAAAATGAACTCCCCGGTTACAAAGAGTAACTTACAGGACACTAATCCCTATTTGGTTTTGTATAATTGTAATACACGCTTTATGTCGCGTTTCTTTGGATATTCAACCCGACGTAGCTGCCCGTTCTGAATATCGAAGTAATGTGAAAAGCTGTCAGTGCGACGGTTTCCGATCCGGAAATTGTACCGTGCACATCAAAATGCAAAAAGGAAAAACAACGCTTATCTTCATACAGTTACAGTAACTTTATTTTGCATGTAAATAATGCATACCCCTTCTTGCTGATCTTTAATTTGACATAGTAACATTGAAATTGAAAGATACCCATTACCGTTTCGAACCGAATCGTCACAGCGTTGTTTCTAATCGTGACTAAAACAAACTCCCCGTCTACAAAGAGTAACTTACAGGACACTTATCCCTATTTGGTTTTGTATAGCTGCAATTCATGCTTTATGTCGTGTTTCCTTGGGTATAGGCGGGATTCAAGTCATGTGAACTCCATGGAACCGGGTGTTCTATTTCAGTATATTATTCCGTCTGTATATTACAATATCGCAGGAATTTGAAAAGCTGTGTGTGCGACGGTTCCCGATCCGGAATTTGTACCTTACATATCAAATTGCAAGACGAAAATACGACGCTAGTCGTTATAAAATAACAGTTACTTTATTTATCATGTAAAGAATGCACACCTCTGCTTGCTGGCCTTGAAACTGACAAAGCAACATTGAAACGGCAACACAACAACAAACGTCAGTACGATATTCCGTTTGGAAGCAAATTGTTACAAAATCGTTTCTTTTTCACCTGACTAATCTCTATTGAACTTCAATTGTATGCTATTCTTAAATGGCATTAATATATGAATTGAAGAGGTGTTTACAAAATACCTGCAGTGTTTGGATAATCAGCTAGGTCAGTACTGTATTGCATTAAGATTTGCGACCTTTATATCCATTTTCTTTGTTCTGTAGATTACACCATTGTATACAATACTCAATTTGATATTTATTTTACCTTTGACCCATACTACGTCGAAAGTTTGTCAAAATTACAGGCCTGGGCATAAGACAGAGTAAAAAATCTCATTGTAAAAAATTGCCATAATATATAATGTCAATAAAGTTTAAATGATTTCCAGTAAAAAATATTTACTCAAATGTCTTGTTCACAAGGTCCAATGATAATAAAACTACAAAGGGCAAAAACTCTGTAAATTCTAATTGAATTGGTCCCATTTTCGAACTCGTCCAAGATCTTATTGATATAAGGCTGCAAAGAATGTGTCATCAAAATCGATCGATATTTACTCAAGTTATCGTGTTCACAAGGTCCAATGATAATAAAACTACAAAGGGCAATTACTCTATAAATTCCAATTGAATTGGTCCCATTTTCGAACTCGTCCAAGATCTTATTAATATAAGGCTGCATAGAAAGTGTCATCAAAATCGATCGATATTTACTCAAGTTATCGTGTTCACAAGGTCCAATGATAAATAAAGTACAAAGGGCAATAACTCTGTAAATTCCAATTGAATTGGTCCCAGTTTCGAACTCGTCCAAGATCTTATTAATATAAGGCTGCATAGGAAGTTTAAAAAAAAAGGTTTATATTTACTTCAGTTATTGTGTTCACAAGGAAAAGCTAACGGACGACACACGACGACCGACAAAAGGCTATCGCAAAAGGTCGCCATGACCTATGATCAGGTGACCTAAAACCACATCATGAAAATTTACAAAGTTGACAAAAATAAACTCCCCGGTTACAAAGAGTAACTTACAGGACACTAATCCCTATTTGGTTTTGTATAACTGCAATACACGCTTTATGTCGTGTTTCCTTTGATATTGGCGGGATTCAAGTCATGTAAACTCCATGGAACCGGGTTTTCTATTGTAGTATATTGTTCCGTCTGTATATTACAATATCGCAGGAATGTGAAAAGCTGTCTGCGCGACGGTTCCCAATCCGGAAATTGTACCGTACATACTTAAATGCAGGAAGGAAAAACAACTGTAACCTTTATAAAATAACAGTTACTTTATTTATCATGTAAAGAATGCACACCTCTGCTTGCTGACCTTGAAAATGACAAAGCAACATTGAAATGTCGTGTTTCCTTTGATATTGGCGGATTCAAGTCATGTAAACTCCATGGAACCGGGTTTTCTATTTTTATTATATTGCTGCTCTTGTAAATAATAGTTTACTGAAATAAAGAAAACGGTTTGTTCATTTTTAGGAACTATAGCATAACAGCACTGACAGTTTTGGACAATCCGACTGACAGAACATGTGAAAACGGCCCGCATTTAATTTTCCTGATATTCGATAAATATTTCAAGATATTTGTTCAAACATGTACATATTCATTTACCTGTTTAAACGTGTTCCGTGTTGAATCCACTGCTGTTTATCTTTTTAAAGTGCGGAAGTTTCAAACTTTCCAATATGGCCGGGTTCTTGCAAATGCAGACGACTTGGCCTACGTTTCAATACGTTATGTTCAATGTGATACGCGCATGAGCAATAGCACAGAATCAAATTTCTACGAAACGATTGGCTGTAAAGAAAGGAGAAACACACCTCGTCACTTTTGATTGATGTGTGTGTCAGACTTTTGAGGGCGGAGCTTCTGGTTTCAATGTCGATTTCAACTGACACTTACATTGAAATGGGATCAAATGCAAGCGAACTTTTACAAGGAAACCGTAGGATAAAAAAATGTCCTGACACATTTGCAAATTCCCTGTTTATCAAAAACACATGGAAAATTAAAATATGACGGCACGACATAAGCTCCACAATATCCTTTTTATTTCAGAAAAACGGGCGAATAGCCCACGGCCAGATTCCAGGTGTGTCCGATTTTGCTGTGATTTTCTACTCTAATGCGTAAAGAATCGAATATAGTATGAGCATGGATGTGAATTAGCTAGTTCTTCCAATGCTATAATACTGTACTTTTCTTGCTATGAAACACTGTGATAATAGGTAAATAGTAATAAAACCCTAGATACACTTATCCTTGTAGAGTTCTTGTTAAGCAGAGACGTATATACTGACTCTACATATCTCTGTGTGAAGGAGTATTTGATGTTTATATTTTACTAAATTTTAAGCTATTTCGGAAGGTCGCCACGAGCCCGCGTTTAGTTTAAACATATTTTATTGTCAAGCAAATGGATTGGGCACAAGTTATTAAACTTATATTAAGCCCTTTTCAAGCAAATTACAAGCAGTTATTTACAATAGTACAAGATCGCAGATTTGAGTTATACACACACACATATATATATACTATTTCATTTTTAATTGCTTGAATTTATAAATTGAAATTGTAAGAGTATGAGAGAGAGAGAGAGAGAGAGAGAGAGGGGGGGGGGGATGATAGTTCGCAAATTAAGTATCTACATCATTATAAAAATATGACAGATGATATCTGCCTCTAAAACAATACATAGTGTAAAAATGTATATCAGGCCATGTGGTTGATCTTTCTCCATGCAAACGGAACTAGTAATATTCAGTTCGCAGTCCACAACTCTCTGCTTTTCAAATGTTCATCACACCATATAAATCCTTCCTCCTGTTCATTCCTTGCTTTCTGGTATTTCCGTTTCTACTAGTCCGTCTGTACAAAGAAAGACCAAGTACATAGTTTATTAAAATTTTACATACAATTATATTTATTTCAATTATTTTCATCATTTCTGAGACAATTATACATAGAGAGCGTGAATATGAATATATGGTTCAACTGAGAGAGAGGACGGGGGGTTACTAGAATCTGTTAGAGTCATGAATGTATTGCTGAGTATGCATGAATATTGTTGTGTTTTCTTGTTCCGAAAGCGATGTATCTCCAAATAAAAGTAAATCTAAATTGAGAGGCATATATTCATTTAATTCATGAGTAAGCTTAGTTCTTTGTTCGGTATATTTATCACGTGTAAAAAAGAAATGGTGTGTGTCTTCAATAGGGAAGCCACATATACAACGTTGGTAATCAATAAGGTTAACACGAAACAGATCTTTTTTTAAATTACTAGAACGGTTTCCTAACTTTGTATGCAATATATTATTTTATCTATCACCGTAGTAAAAGTAATTTAATACAACCAGCAAATTTACGTCTCGAATGGCGTTTCTAAATGTTGATAATGTGGTTCCACAGTCTAACAGTAGAAGAGAAGAAGGATTCGTTAGATAATTCAAGTCTGTTGTTAGGTAGGTTGTAGTTTTCAGCGTTTCGAAGATTATATTTAGAGTTATCGACAAGGGAAGGAAGTAGAGTATTGAGATAGTTAGGAGCTATATTATTGTGGATTTTATAAAATAATTGTAGTTTTCGACGGGATCTCCGATGGGCTAGAGAATCCCATCCAGTTTCATTATATATAGATTGTCTACTAGTAAAAGATGGTAAACCAGTGACAATACGGTCAGCTTCAAGTTGTAGCTTTTCTAACCCGCGTATATGGAAATACTCTCACGGAGTTCCGTTCATAGGTATGACGATAAAATCACATACTTAGACATCTAATTCCGTGATGTAACACCTGAAAATGAGATTCAATTACAGGATTATGTTTGCACCTATCCTGATGTGCAGGAAGTGTTATTAGATGTCTAAGGGGTTTTATCAATATTAGCACGGAATTAGCTATCTAAGACCGTGATGTTAGGTAACAAAAATACCCCAATCCCACCGTACTCACATAAGCAAATAACGGTATATACATATTTGCGGGGGCGGGGGTATGGGTAGGAATTCACCCGTAATTAACTGTTAGTTCCCAGGTAAGACGCACTTCAACTAACATACTGCTGTAAGTTTAGCTCGCGATCGCAGGTCATAGTACACATATATACAGGAACACGTACGGCAGGAAGGCGATGTTAACAACTGGGCGATTTACAGGTAAAAACACAGGTGAGACAATATACCAGCTGCTCGTCATGTTGTAAATCACAGCCCTATATAGTATCGACACCAAGTATCATAATAAGACTATAGACCACCGCCCCCTTCCCGCACCGTCCCTCATTCCCACTCTTCAACCTCAGCACTCGTAAAACATTCAGTTCCCACAATCCCAAAGACAAGATTTGGGAAACTTTAATATTCGAAAAGTGATATTTGTGTAGTCCGCTTGATCACCCTCCCCCACCCCTTCGAAAACTTGTTCCGACCCTGAATCAAATTTCGCACAGTAATCATCTAAAATGTAAATGTCACATAAAATGTATGTAAATCTTTTGTCTATACACTTTTTATTTACTATAACTCGGCCGTAAGTTTCAGTTTTGATTAAAAATAAGTTTCAAAATTTGAGAAGTTCCTTTTTTAGGTATTGCTTCGATAGCCTCAGTCTCATTTACCCGCATCATTTTTAATGTATATCAGATGAGTACACCGGAAATCACGAGTCATCATTCTACAGAGCACGTGTTAACGTGACGTCATTTATACATGCTAAGCTAAAAAATCTCGGTATATGTAAAAAACTACACCGACTTGACTTCCTTGTTGTACCTATAGGACTGTATAGCAGGCAAGTATTACTATTATCGGATGTATACTGACACTATATTTAATGGTTGTAAATTGTGTAAAAATTCGAGAAAAACAGTTTCGTGTTAGTTCGACTCAATTGACCACTAGCCCGTCATCAATGGCCAAATAAGCAATCCGGATGTCGCTGCATCAGCAATACCTTGCATAATATTGTGTTTTAGATTGCGCCTATTCACTTTTTTTTTGGTTTAATTAAGCAATTTGATTGCGTTAACGGTTTCTGTAATCTCACCCTGGCCACCAGCGGCACATGGTTTATTTGTGTGGTATAAGACCTTTCTTTCTTTCTTCTTTCTGTCTTTCTTTCTGATTCTTTTTTTTTTTAAATCCAAGGGGTTTTGGTTTTTACTTTGTTTCATAACAATGAATGACATGACAAGCGATAGTTCTCAAAAATATGAGTGCTGCATATTATATGGCTTCAAACTAAGTCCGAAACTCTTTCTATCTTTTATCAATTCCAGAGCTTAGCTGGAATTTTCTTTAGTCGAGGGTATTTCCCATGGAAATTTAAATTTAATACTGAGAAATGTTGTAAGTATTAAAACATTGTCGAAAATCAGCAGAACTCGGTCTTCATATTAACACAATAATAGAAATTGAGTTGTAGGTAATGATTTTCGTTATCCGTCAAATATCTGTGTTTTCTTCGTGTTTTCTTCGTGTTTTCTTACAACTTTCATAGGGGACGTTAGGAAAATTACCTGCCAATATATTGAATACACTTGTAACTATCTGCGGAAGCATATTAACTATGCCCATGATATCGAAATATTTTCTGGTGTCACAATGGCCCAGTAAATATAGCTTTATACTTCTACAATGTTTACTGCTGATCGTTGGTTTACACTCGTTAATCGCTCGCTGATCAAAGGCTTACGACAACTTTTTGAGTCTTGTTGTCCAAGAGTCTGATCCAACCGTAAATTCATATACTGCGAACACTCGTTTAGTTTAATTAGACAGATTTTTAGTCGATAGCTCTAGAAAGCGGTTTTTGTTTTAAGAAGCTTTGGATCATTGCGCCTTCCTGACAGTTACAAACTATTAATTTGGAATTATAATTACTTGTATGTACGGCTATCTTCCGAATACAAGTATATGTATGCAAGTTACATGAAAATTGCCAATTGTCAATTATAGAAATACTTATATACCTCTAAATCATAATAAAAGTATCGCGTTTTAGGGTTATGCATTTCTGTTTCTCTTGTTAATATTTCTTTTAAACTTTTACAACTGAATTCAAATGTGTTTATAACTATTTTCATGACTTGGATTTATAATTGACAGAAAAGATGTATATTTAATGTATAATGGATAGTGACAGAAGCTAACGCTCTATCCTCTCTCAATGCATTGAAACGAAAATATCACACGATGGTCAAATCAGAGTTATAGAAGAATAGCTTTTCAAGGAAATATTTTTCTATTGATTGATGTTTAGCTTACTTATCTACATGCTAGACGGATGGCTCAGTGGTTAGCGCACTTGCCTTTCACCCAGACTCATCGGTCGGTATGTGAAAAAGTATTATTCTACTAAAATCTAAACGTGGTCGGTAGCGAAACGTTTAGAAACGACCGAAAAGTTTTAACCAAAATATTTGCTGGCACTTTGATTTGTCATATTTTCGAAATAATATTGTGTGGGAAAAAACTTGTTCTGCCTAATGATATACGTTTTATCTGCAGAGAGATCTCACCATGAAATCGCATATTTTTCTATTTTTCTTTTCCCATATGCAAGTTTATGCAAGAAAAAGGTTGCATTTTCTGTATTTAAACTTATCTGTATCGTGAGCGACAATGGCAATGAAAGAAAAACTCGAGCGAACATAGCTGCTCGCCAGCCTATAGATTCTAGGGTATATAGATGGCAAACTGGCAAATTATTGGCAAATATTAACATTTCGTTGAAATGTGATATAATTGACAATTTTATTTTGTATGTCATTTAATCATTTTAGCATGTCGTATAAAATCATGTGACAGAGAGCGATTGCAGTAGTATAGGCATAGATCAATATTACCCCAAGTACAGATCGGTCAATCACTCACTATACAAACCGTGACAGGTCAACTGAGGCCAGTGTCCGTCCTGTGTACACACTATTACTAAACTGTCACGTAGACTTCTGAGATGAACGTAACACACACGTGTGACTGCCACTGTACAATTTGGTAAGCCAGAAATGAATTACAACGTATAGCTGATGCCCCTTCTATGACTCGCCGGCGATGGTAGGGGTCACAACAGTGATACATTGTAATCCAAATCTGTCTAAACTGCTGTTAAAACTGACAGGTAGATGCTTAAAACCATGCCAGTAATTATATGAATTTCAACACATATTGGAATATAAATGAATTTAAAATTACTTATTTAATAAAGTGTATATAATATGAACCGTGTCACTATAACCCCTCAACGTGGTCTTCATAATTTATATGACGGATTGAGAAGGAACTTCCCTCTTTCATTAGTAATTTCCCGCGTAAAATGTAATAAAACATACATCTATAATACCCATGTACCACTTTTTACATGTGTTTATAAATGTATAAAATAAGTAGAGAAATATGGCGCAATGTTATCTTTAGGTCCGATTCAGACACTGTCGGCAGGGGTCAAAAACTCGGTACGGATTCATGATGCTTCCCACGAAGGATTCGTTTGAAAAACCACGATTTCTTGGATAAGATGATCGTGTCTCAGCACATTTTAAGACAAAAATTGTTTGCTTGGACACGACAGCTATGAGGGACATTTTTTAAAAGTGAGAGACATGGTTTAAATTACCTCAGTGGCGACAGTAAGTTTGGTTGAAAATAGTGAGACTGTTTACATTTGAAAGTTTTTTTTGTTATAGTAAAATATCAGTTAAGAGAAAGAAAACGAACATGGGTACTGTATTTTGATCAATAAGTTACTAAAACTGAATGAGAAAAGCTTTGCGGGTAGTCCTCGCAATGGCCTAAATTGTATGTAAATGCTCCTATATTTAGGATTAACATAACCATGTATGCCTTTCATTAGCATGATTTGGGGCCATGTTTGCCAATAGAAATGCTAGCAAAGCTATTTAACTCTTCAGAAAAAAAATCAACATTTCGTATGCTTATTATATGTTGTAAGCAAAGCTATTTCTAATATACTAACTATTTTTCATACAAAAGACACATATCTTCTTTATACAGATATACATTTGAGATCAGCTTTACTACATCTTTTCATTGGGGTGTCGTGGTTTCATTGTTTAAAAAGTATATTTAATTTTCTCAGTATATTTCCGACAGGAAGTTGACTTACCAATGTCCTTGCCAATGTTCTAGATTCATTAAATATGCAACTGTGTAGGGGCGTTATCAACAGGATGGAATAGCCAGGAAACTTTTACATAGTAAAATTAGTTTGTTGAAGTAATTTAGACTATATATGTTTCCGTAATAAATACTTGTCTCCCAATATTTACTTTGATAAATCAGTATGCCTTTCTTTTTGCGTGTTTTCGCGTTGAATCACTCCGATTTTGTGACAAGTCGTCTAGCTATAAAGCGCGGGAAATTCAGGCAGTCGGAATTATAACACAATACGCATGCGCAGTCCACCAAGATTCTTCATGGCGGACACAGAGAACAGAAACATACAAGAGGTTAGGATACTACCGACCGCATGGTTCTTTATGGGGTTTGTGAAGTCAATATGACTATACGATGCTTTTGTATGAGTATATCTTGGGGGTGCTGTATATTCCTTTCCTCTGAAAACTCTCATCTTTTTGTCCAAGCCGACATTGTTTACATCGTGACCCGAACCTTTCTCGGTGTCTCGCCAAAGGAAGTAGAGCAGTGCGAACACACTGTTCATCATTAATATGTCGACTGTCTGTCTTTTCTGACCACACGTATAGACAGACGACACGTCTCCCCACTTGTGTATTCGCTCTGATTGTTTACAGTTTAATGTTTATTCGTAAACTTCACATGTTCGCCAATGTTTCTTTGCATTGGTGTTGCCATTGCGAGTTGTTTCAGCCGAACAGGAAACAACGGGGCAGGTAGGGGGCATTGGTGATGTGATGTGTGAATATTGTTGACCGACAGTGTCCGTCATCATTGCACACATGCTTTGTCAAATAATCTAACCCGTAGTTGTTTATTTTCGTTTCTTAGGCATAACAGTTAACAACTTGCAAACACGTGTTTGTTACACTGTGAAGCCCTGCACTTGTGTATTGTACACGGGGACATACAGCATTTGTAACACCGGTATGCATGTGTGCGGAGTGAAGCGAGGTGTAGACTTGGCAGTATTGAATCACATATGAAATGTCACCATAGATAATGTATGCTTTTCCATAAATAAATATTGTGTAAAACACAATGTACCGGACAAAATAGCAATATATTATTATTTATTGGAACAATGTAAAGCTATTTGTTGCCATTTACATATGTCTTGGGGAAAAAAAAATCCACCAAAAAAATTGTATAAGTGAATAGGGAATTCTACTTGCCAGAATAAAACTGAAAAGTAAATAAATTTTGAATTGCAGTATTCAGCAAGGTAATTAGCTAAATAATCTATTGACACAATTTTTTTCATGAAATTTAGCTAGATTGATTTTAATTAATTACGATTGAGTTAAGCAAACAAAATGACTACAATGTTCATTAAATATTGAAAACAGCACTGCAAGCCAAAGTAGAACAAAGTTGTGTAGGGGAGATATCACTTATCCTACTGAACCCTAATAAATCTGCAATGGGATCTGAATGCCAACTGACAAAACAGTTTTTCTGCTTCACAAGGGCACAGAAACATTATATCACGAATCGTGAACAAATTCACTGTGTATATTAACTAATGAAATTCATTAGACTCGCATGTTTTAAGAGTCCTTTATACTGTTTCCAGACTTTGTTTTTGTTTTGTCTTCACTTGAATCAAACTCCATACCAAAATATGACTGCATTATAACATCATATCAATTATGAAATGCATTTATTTTTATGCCCCGCCATAAAATTGGGGATCATATAGTGTTGCCAATGTCAAGTCCTGTCAAACACTGAAACTAATTTCATATGGTGACAGGGGCATTCATTGTCTAACAGGCATTTTCTAGTTAACATATAATGATAGTGTTAAATCCAGTTGCTTAGCAATCATATTACAAGATGCCTGGTAGCAGCACAATGACATCTTGGAGAGATAATGCTTGTAGCCATCATTTATTTAAGGATTTAGAACACAAATTTCAATCAGTAAAAAAATCTGAGCTTTCTGGTAAGTTTCTTTTGTTCCATGCTACTATTTTTTTCAAACAAACATTTTTATGGGGAAAAGCAATTTAGATGAATTAGTCATATTTTTTTGGGGTGCTTCCAAAATTGGGAAAGATTGCTGGTTGAGGAAGACTCATAAGAATAAGGAAACTCAACTGTAAGAAATCCAAACTTAATACAAAACTGCTCCGTAGCATTAAGGTATCATTCAACGAAAGTTTTACAAAATGTTGATCTAATGCTGGTCCAATGGCTACTGGTCCAAGGCCATTGGACCTTACCCTGACTGCAGCAGCAGCTTAGATGAGTAATTGAATGAAAACAAGCTGCTATGGAACATCATCTGCTGAATAACTGATGCAGTGGCCATTTCGATATTTTCAAAATAATATATATATATATTGGAACATCATCAGTGTTTTTGTGACTAACTAGGTTTGGGAATAGGTCCTATTCCCAATGCAGTTTGTGGATTTTTCTTCAATGATTTGGCTTGAATTATATTTTCAATTGATAAAAAAACATCACAAAAGTTACCAGTTAAAAAAATCCTATTCCTCTAAATGTCAGGGGTGTACAATTCCGCTAGCCCGACGCCCGGGGCTAGTGATTTTCACCTCCAGGCTAGTTGCTCAACGACAGTCACTGGCCTGTGGGCTAGTGGAAATATCCTATAATAGACTTGCATAAAAGTCTTGTTCTGTCTGGTACCATAGCAAGTGTTCTGTTTTCAAACAACTGTCTAGGTTTCAATCTTTAAATCGTGTCGCCGATGTTGCGATTGTCAACAAACTTGGCAGTGCGACGTCAGATGGTAGTGTTTATATTTGCCCATGCTAAATATAGAACACGGCGTTCCTGATTGGTCAGGTCAGTGAGTGACACTATATACACAAAGCACAGGGCCTCAGAATGTTCTAGTAACAGTGTAAACTTAAGCATCTCGGCAGAACGTTTCGATGCATAAACTCGGAAATTCGTGAACATTGTTGTGTCACTTTAAA
>JAULCA010144511.1:0-15229 GCA_032360845.1 Crassadoma gigantea | reverse complement strand
TGTACAAAATATTTACCATAACAATTTAATCTGAACAAAATAATCGTTTTCTTTGAATGAGATACCGTCGTGATTGGTCAATACCAAAAAGTGATATTTTCACATTGTGAAAATATCACTTCTGATATTTGTCACAGCGTGAAAGATATCAGTTGGTAGAATCCGATATTTCACTAGCAAAAATGTAATAAAAATCGCCATTCATAGTACAAAACAAATTCTTGATGGCGACCGTAACATGTCTTCAGTGTACAAATGGTCAAGTATTTGGAAAATATTGGAAACATGCCTAAACAGAAATAAGTAAGGTTGTAATATTGCGTGCAGTGCCCTCGGTGTTACTACTATTATTACTACATAAGGTACATTGATATTTATTTTTACAGACACGGTAGATTACAAGGCCGAAGTTGTCATAGTGGATATGGATAATATCATTCACGGATGGTGCACTGATCCAAAACCTTTAAGTTGTAATGAAGACGTCGCACATCTTTTTTTTCTCAACAAATTAGACGGATCTGTTTGTCAATGCGATCAACATTTCAGAAATGACTTGAGTTGCATGAAATGCTGTGCACACTTTTGTATTAGGTAAACGAATACAGAAATAAAGGAATATGAATGTAAGGACCATTGCCTGTTGTTAAAACAAAAATAGGAAGAACAATGACCAAATCATGTTTTATTTGCGATTTATCTGATTATGACATTTTAATCAAAGGAAAATTAAAATGCAAGTAAATCAATGTTTTGTTTTTCATTTATCTTAAGCGCTCATTCCATCTTGACATGGAATTACTTCGGGTCAAAATGGTCTCAATAACAAAATGACCAAGTGAAAAAAAACAAACAAAACAAATGCAAATGTTACTAATCATATCATATTCCTTATGAAATATCGGATTAGGTATTCTAAGTGAAATAGATAGAAATAGCTGATGCGGAGCCGCGTATATCTCATTTCGAGTCTGAGATTATCCCGTGATTCATTTTTTTGTTTCCTTTTATGTTTTACCTTTTATACTTGTATGAAGTATCTAGCAAACTGCATAAAGAACAGCACACTGTTAAAAACATGAATATAAAACACATTTTTACAACTTTGCTCGAAAGACATATTACTCTTCCAAAGAGTGATGTTAATAATAAAAATGTCATAACCGCGAAGACAGTGTCTTCGAAATATGCTTTGGCAACCATAACAAAAAGTTAACGCGTAATATTATATCATATGAACAATGTTCGATGCTATTGTAATCACATGCAAAACAATCTAATTTGATTTTAGCTGTGAGTAATATACATCTCTCGTATTCTTTAATATTACATTGATATGAGAAAACAAAAACCTATGTTTTGATGTCAAATTATCAAAACAATATAGGGAACCTACAATTAATAATATACAAGATTTGATATGTCGCTCTATCTAGCTATCAAAAGCCACTCCAAAGTGCTTAACATTATATAGATATACAATTAATACAATTAGCATGTACATTAAGCAATACCATTTAGAGGAATTCGCAGGAGCTGTCTTATCAGGCGCTAACTACTAGTCATATACATCCTGGCTGATAGCTCCCTTTGTGTGTATGCCTGTGTGTGTGCTGGAGATGTAATGCGTTCTGTTTGTAGTGGAACCGTGCTTCGAAAGGTACCATTTATAGAGCCACCTTACTAGAACAATTCAGCACAGAAACTGCAACACCCACCCCAGACCAATTTACACTCTACCTGGTTTGTTGGAGTTGTGTGGGCAGGATAAACACTTTCTCTGAATATCCATGCGCACGGCGACTTCGGGGAGCGAACCCCGGCCGCCTGCGTGGAAGGCCGGATTGTTAACCACTCGACCAATCCGCCCATTTACAACTGTCTAAATAAATGAATAACATACAAAATATCAAAATACCAGTAAGCAAAAATTAGCACGTCAAAGTCAAAAACTGGAGACACTATTTGTAACAAGACTTACGGCCAATGAAATTTGATGTTATTTCAGCATACTTTAATATTCAGTAGTGGTCTGGAATTATCAATTAACTTAAAAATAAACTTAAAAGTTCTAAGGATTTTGAATTTAATATTAAACTCATTACACAGTCAAACAATTTCCTCTCACAGGGGATGATTGTTCCATTTATCACACCATTTAATGATTTTAGCAAGAGTATTTGCTAAAACGTGAATATAGAGACTTTTATTTTTTTTACCTTATAAGGATAGGCTTATTTGATTTCAGCCTTCTGCATCACAGAATTAGAAATAACTAACGCTCCTTTTGCAAAACTTTGTATCCAACATGGACTCGACGTCGTTACGAAGACAAAGAAGCCAATACGGGGGTAAATTACTACATGAGTAATTTAACAAAATAGGATACGAGTTTCGCTATACCAGCGATATATTAGATCACATCGATCGTCTATAACACACACAAAAATACACCAACACGTAAACACTGTAACATACACGTAGTGTTGCTAGCATTTCTTCCGCCAAAAGGAGCCCTGTTGGTACCCTCAGAAACCCACTTTCGATTAAAGTTTTACCTTAGTTTGTTTCATGTCATACAACAGGACACCTTTGAACAAAATAAGGAGGTTAAAATTCGAATATACCGGGCCCCAGAAAAGGCCTTATAGACACTCATCCTTTAGCAATTGTATTGCTAAAAACACGTACCATAAATTAAATTACGATGTAATGCAATATACAGAACATTTTGATATTCCTGGAATTATACTGCTCATTGATTTCGGAAAAGCCTTCGATTCTGTTTCTTGGAACTTTATATCAAAAACCCATAAAATTTTCAAAATCTGGCCCAGCTATAATTACTTGGATAAAAATGTTTCAACAAAACTCACAAAGAAGTAAACATAGGGGGAAACATTTCCTTTCAGTATAGAACGAGGCTGTCGTCAAGGAGATTCTACATCTTCTTATATTTTTATTCTACGTGCAGAAGTTTCATCCATACTTTTAAAAAATAACAATAACATCAAGGGGATATCTGTTCGGGTTAATGAAATTCTTTCATCACAATTTGCAGATGATACATCTGTTGTTTTGGATGGTTCTAAAAGATCTCTGGATGAAACTTTAAAAGATCTTTCTGATGCAAGTTATAAGTATTAAAAATAAATTTCTCCAAGATCCGGGTAGTGTGGATTGGCAGCAAAAAATAAAGTGGAAACATTTACACAACAGATTGTTATTTACAATGGGGAAGTACAACATTCAATTTGCTAGGGATAGACTATGATGTAGACCTACACAGAATTGCAAATCTGAATTTTGATAAAAAAAAATATAAAAACTAAAACCCCTTATATCATAATGGAATAGGCGAGTACTAACACCAATAGGTAAAATATCAGTTATTTAAATACTACTTATATCACAGTTTAACCATTTGTTCATAGCACTACCAAATCCTGATGAAACATATAATTATATATATAAGAAAAAATTATAATATTCTGTAAAATAAAGAGAGATGTGATAATTAAAAGTTATGATAAAGTTGGTCTGAAAATGATACATTCAAAGTATTCAATAATAGCTATTAATGCAACATAGATAAGACGGGTATATAAAGAAGGAGGAAATTGGGCTCTGATTTTAGAAACATTTTTTGGTAAAGAAATATTAGCTAACTGTGGACTTGAAAAATTAAAAAAAAAAACCATCAAAACATTGAAGTAACCTCTTTTGGAAAGATGTCTTAAAAACATGGTACAATACTATTGACTTTAGCGATATCTACAATACCAATATACGTGAAAACCCTCTGTGGTTCAAAAGTGATATTTAAATTGACCGAAAATTTACTTTAAAAATTCATGGTTTAAAAAGGGAGTACAATTTGTATACAACCTTATTAAACATGATGGATCACTTTACCAGTTTAAAGAATTTAAAGGAAAATATAACATTCAATACTAATGTTTTGACATACCAATGGCTAAAGAAAGCTGTACATCATTTTATAAGAATAAATAATCATATTTCTACTTCAGTTATTTTTCCAAATATTATGCTAAAAAAACCCAGCTATTTTTCCAAAATACCTTTGAATCTTAAGTAAATACTTACAAATAGTAAAGGAGCACAAGACATACTAGTATATTCAGTATTAATAAAAAAAATGATGTTAAACCTACTGCTCAGAGAAAATGGATCTTAAATATAATATAGAAGATGAAACGTGGAAAAAAAAATATATTTGTTCTTTTTAAACGAACTATCATCTCCAAACTACAGCGGCTACAGGACAGAATAAACCACAGAATCCTCACTGCAAACACATCGTTTTTTTTAGTCTGCCAAATTTCAAAGGGGTTACCTTTGCACTTTCTGTAAAATTCACCCTGAAGCAATAATTCATATGCTATGGGATTACGAAAAAGTTGATTGGCTAATTGACGAGCTGAAAACAAATATTATAACTAAAAACCTTACACTAATATTTGATAAACAATAATTAATTTTTGGTAAACATACATATAAAAATACTTATATATAGAAAACATCATATTACTACTTATTAAACAGTACATTTATAAAACTAAATGCCTAGAAATAGACCTTAATCCAACCAATCTCCAAACCCTTATATAATTTGAATTAAAAGCACAGAAGATCCTTGTTTCTAAACATAATAAACTAATAAATAAGGGTGAGTTAAACAATGAAATAGATAACTGGATGCAGTTATAATATTATGTAATATATATATATCACATATTCGGTTTATATATAACAAAGTAACAAAATTAACGATGAAAGACAATTTTTGACTCGTGCCCTGTCCGGGCCACAAACTCACGATCTACGGCACCAAATCGCCTAGTTAGAAATACCTTACGCGTACACCACTACGTGAGAACTTACATCATTGTTAAAATTTAATGGTGTTGTTATTGCCTAGTTGGAAAAAAACTGGTGGAGGGTTTTTAGGAGCTTGTTCTTGATTGTCAGTCGCCGTGTCTGAAATACGAAATACCGTTTTATTTACATACATGTATATAAATATCAAAATAATATAATTTCAATTGTAGATAATTGGTTTTAAAATATTTATCAACTCCAATATGTATTGCTATGAATTGAAATATATATATATATATCACATATTCGGTTTATATATAACAAAGAAACACAATAAACGAAAAAAGACAATTTTTCACTCGTGTTCTGTCCGGTATACGGCACGATATACGGCACCAAATCGCCTAGCAAGTAATACCTAACGCGTAGACCACAAGTCCCCGTCCTTAAAAGAAGACGGTTCGATGTGTAGTAATGAACGGCTCGATACTCTGACATGATCATAGTGACAAATTTTCTATTAAATGATATAAATCCCTGGATCGCAATGTATATACATACATGGATGCAAATTGTACAAATATTACATATATTAAACCCAGAACAATTACAACAAAATATTGTTTTTTTCTGTTTCAGTTTTCTTTGCTGTTGTGTATTTGATGATGATGATGATGATGATGATGATGATGATGATGATGATGGTGATGCCATATGATGTCTGATGATGATAATTATAATTAATGATAATGTTAAGAATAGTATTTCACATGATGATATCATATGCAGATGATGATGTCAGACGATGTCATCATTATGATGATGATGTCAGATAATGATGATGAGGATGATGTTGTTAAAAATAATGTCAGGAGAATAATGCAATAAACAGTTTATATAATTGTAACTAAATAGATTCAAGTATGCAGGATCCGTTCTCTCGTAGTTGATGGACTGACAGTAAGTCATTTTCATAAAAAGATTTGGTGTCCAGCAGCTTTGCTGCATTTTCTTGTTTTGTTTTGTTTTTGTTTTTTGAAACTTTTCAGTCGCCATTTTAGAAATAAAAGATAAATATTAGCCTATCAAAATGGCATGATCGATAGGCCAGACCTGTCATTGTATTTTCGGAGCGTAGCTTAGCGAAGATGAAAAAAGAACTGCAATCCTGTCAATCTTTTGGGTCATCTTAACTATAGATACCGGTATATGCAATAAACTGGTCTCACTCCACAGTTTCTGGAGCAGACTATAGGCAATATGTTTTGGGTTCACCTGTGCTGAAAAGTCACAAACTGACGACTTTTTTTTAAAAGCAGCGCCACATGGTATATATCATTTTGATTCTTTGCTTCTTAGCCACATTTCTAATATTTTCATTTTTTTTCTGCTAGTTACCATAAAAATGCAAAGTTACAACATTTAAAAACGACTAGAAAAAATAGGGGTATCATTGTATCAATTTAATTGTATATTCCATTCAAAATAATGAAGATCTTTGTGGTAACTTTAGAGTAATGAAATAAAATTTTGAGGCTATGACAGCGTTTATACATTTTTTTCGATTTTTAAAATCTTCATCAGGGACAGCTCAACGCAAATGAGTCTAGAACACTGACAACATTGCATGTCCTGCAAGAAAAAAGTCGGTGACCTCGCCCTTTGACCCCGATAACTTTGACATTTGGTCAGTTTACTCCTTATAACATGGTGTTTTGAATGTGCTTGGTGCGTTGGTGAAGTGGCGCTTTTTTTGTTTAATTTCTATTATTCATTACAATTTCAAACGCAATAAATGAAAACATTGATTTCCTTTATTAAGTTTCCTTTTTACCTATCCATGTTTCGTCTTCTTTTAATGCGACCAATGTCTCGTTGTGGCTAAGAATGGCAAAGTAATCGCGGTCGACTTCCACACCGTCAGCCTCCAACACCAGTGAAACCGCTGAATCTGGTTCCATACCAAACTTAATTCTGCCTGAATATTGCAAAAAAAAAAATGAGAATTAAAAAATATTTGTAACATAACCATTACTTGATACTTCTACACGAACAGCAGTCAGGGTGGGTAGGACTTAGTAACATGAAATTAAACATCTTAATTATAGTCATATAAATTGGAGGTCATACTTAGACGTTTAAGTACGTTTCAAATTTTAATTTAAGCAATTTTTGAGAATGGAGACATTCAAAATCCACCAGTGTAATTCTCCGAATTACGATAATCTCTTCAGAGCTAACCTTACACATAACACAGCCTGTAGCTGTGGTTATCTTTATAATAATACCTTTCACTTCTTTTTAGAGTGTCATCTTTTAGCAGTTGAGAGAAATGCTCTCATACAAAATTTTCATGATTTCAATGTGACAAGTCAAAAGAAATTAACTTCGATACTTACTATTCTTCTGGAGATCATCAAAATTTGATGCCACAATTCCCTTTCTTGTCATTCTGTCACGAGAGAGAACTTTAAATGCATTTTGTGCTGAAGTCGACGTTCCTGATGCAAGTTCAATGTCCTATTGTTTTTTATATGCAAATAGAATTGGTAAAATTTAATACCATTAAATACCATAATTGATTAGGTCTCTTCCTATAACTGTTTCATATTATTATCAATGTGTAAATAAATGTATCAACTCTTCCGCAAATACTCTTGCATATAAACATTAGGTACGGATTTTATTTTATATTCTATGATTGCTGTCAACGGTCTAAATATATGTATATTTTTAAAACACAGCTGTGATGTCATCCATCGTTATTAATTTGTGTACTATATCCAATAGAAAGCATAGGCATCACCTGTAGCCGTCCAGTAAGTTACCTGTAGCGATCCAATAAATACACAAAATAATTTACTTATTGGACAGCTACAGGTAACTTATTGGACAGCTACAGTTAATATATTAGACAGCTAAAGATAAGCTTTTGAATAAATATGCTATGCAATGGAAAACATAGTAATGGAATAAATGTGAAAATAGATATTTATTAAATGTTACACCAACTTTAAATATCAACATTCAAGTATATCCGATAGTTATATTCGTTTCGTTTCATTCTCTCAAAGATATAATCTCCGAAATACTGTTAAAACTTTCTTCAATAAATCAATTACATTATTTGAATTTAATCCTTTTCAATATTGAATGCTGATACTCAAAATTTACCGCATATGGACTGTGTTGGGAACGCACCTTCACTGTTGGACGACATTATTTAAATGAGACTAAATTCTACTCAGGCATATTTCACACACCTCTAATGCATGCAGTTGTACAAAAGCATGCAAAATATGCTAAAGGACACCACTGCCCTTTATTGTATCAATAGCCTTCATGATTGATTGCACATACTGAACAGATGTTGAAACTGTCCAATATTAACACTAAGAGGGTGTGTGTTTTAAGTAAGATATAAGCCTCAAACTGTCTATTATGTAAAATATTGGATAGTCTTTGGCGTTGAGCGCCTCAGACTGTGCAATATTTTTCATAATAGACAGTTTGAGGCTTATATCCTTTACAATTACAGGATTCTCCCCCAGGTCATTAAGCTGATAAGGCTCCGAAATTCTCCCTGCCGTATCAGCTTAATTGACCTGTATCGCCTTAGACTATGAGCCGTATCACCTTGTTTTTTGTACTGAAATGAGTCTTTTTACATGAGAAACTGACAGTGATTAAATCATATGGCTGATCCAAGTCCAGCAATTACCCCACTGGTCAGTTGCATGGGCGTATTGCCACAGGGGGTCTGTAATAAGTGGGGAGGAGGACCGGACGACAGCCCACAGATGTTCGGTAATCGTGCTCAATGGAGCCTAAAGCAATTATCACAGGATCCCTTTAGCATGGTCAATAGGTGATTAATTGAGGTAACTACTGTTGGATTAACAAAACAAACACTTGATACAACTATTATAAATTGATTTACTCACATATGACTGCATTTGACAACGCAGAAATTGCGTGTATTTAGTTAGTGGTGGTCGCCATCTTGGATTGTGTTAAGTGAAGACCGGAAAGCGGTATGAAAATCTGGATTCGTTGTTTTTAAGGAAGATGGGCCAAAATAAAAATGCTGTTTAATCTTTGATCAAATTAACTGACAGCAATAT
This sequence comes from Crassadoma gigantea, assembly GCA_032360845.1. Classification (NCBI taxonomy): domain Eukaryota; kingdom Metazoa; phylum Mollusca; class Bivalvia; order Pectinida; family Pectinidae; genus Crassadoma; species Crassadoma gigantea. The sequence goes on along the minus strand of JAULCA010144511.1, from coordinate 6,263 downwards.
CTATTACCATTTTAGAGGAAATAAACACACTGTACATTTCATAAAAAAAAATTATGATTTTTTTTCATATACTATGTATTTCCCCCATGAAACATTACCTCTTTTAAATATTTCTTTATTTATTTTAAACGGAGATAAAACTTAAGGATACAAATATAAAGATAAAAAAAATGTCATATCTATTATTTAATGAACAAAAACTGTTACTTCTTTTTTATAACTTGTATTTTTTCTTAGAATATTTAAAACAAAAATATCAGTAAAAATTCAGACACAAGAAACCATTATTTATTTCTTTTGTTTTAAAGGTAATAAAAAGTTTGGTAAAAAAAAGTTCTTATTAAATCAAAAGCTAAGGACCACAATGCCTACCCTACCCAATCCTCCTAAAACTTGTCATATATTATTGAGCGTGTCCGTCTTCAACGTTCGTTGAAAATGAAATATATCAGCTTAAAAAAATTCTGGGGAGAACCCTGTTTAAATATATGTACATATATATGGAGATGGAAAGAATATTTTGTTTTTTAATTTAATTGTCCAGTTTAAAATAAGCCTGTCAAAATAAAACGGAGCATCATTTCCAAATAACTTGTCAAACAGTAAGGATAGGAGGTGCTTATGAAACCCATTTTATGACAAACTTTTATTAATTTAAAACAGAAAAGCATTATAAGATTGTAATTTATTTGAGCATCATGCCGAAAAACTGGGAGTGAAAAGGCTAGCGATAAGCTTAGGGACTAACGCATAGTCTACTAGCAGAGTCAACAGAACTTCCAAATATCTCTTTAATCGGATTGAAATTATGTTAAATTCAAATGTAAAGAAAGAAATATTGACTTCGTTGTTGTCATGAACTGATTGATTTAAGATACGTTAACGTAAAATTCTGGTGAAATCACAAGGTCTTACTTCAATCTGACTCGAACAGGGTACCGATGTCGTTAATGTTTTTTAATATGTGGATGGCTAAGGGATATTCGCACAAGCTATGATTTCAAATGATACCGTATTTTTTTAAATGCACAAAAACATCTTCTTTTGGAAATCGTACTCCTTAATTTATCTAGCTAGATCGATTCACAAAAACTCGCGCGGCCCTACATATGTAATTGCGTCACAATAGGTTTGCGCTTTATAAGCCGAACAGTTTAAAATATTTGCAAGCAGAAATAACAAGTAAACAGACTAAACAGTTGTGTACCTTTCAGTTCCGGATTCTCTAATGCGCTTAATTTAGGCGATCTAATTCTATATTACCAGGGGCTATTCTCACCAATTTCGCTTGTTGGAAAGGTGTTTTGATGCTGACAACAATTTTATACGTCATTAAACAGAATTCTTACAAAATTCCTTAATAAGAGCGTATCTCTTGGGCGCCGAAGGCGCCCGAGCAAAGCTCTTTAATGGTAACACGAGTGCGTAAACAGTGTTGCTTCCCCTTGCTACACATTGCCTTCAATTTTTTTCAAACCCCTGAATCGGCGCAAAGTGCCACCGGTGTTTGATCTGTCAACACCGTGTCCACTTCCGGTGCTCCCGGATGCATGAAAGCCTTCTTGGAAATTAAATTTTCAGTTTCAAGTTTAGATGAAATGACGGCAGAATAAGTGGTTGTGTTGTCTACCTTTGGCAGCATACATTGTTGTTTTTACATAACTACACAATTAATATAATTTTGGTCTAGAAATCTTACCAGAGGCTACTAGCAAACGACAAAATTGCCGGTAAAACTTATGCGGAATATCCCATTGAATATGTATCAGTGTGTTGTTGGACTGAACTATTTCGCTTCTGTAGAAAGTATTGTGACAGACAAAAACCGAGAAAGTATATCAATTTATACCAGGTTAGCAGTACGTTCATCCTAAGCTAATTATCGATATGAAGACATTGAATTCCTTGATTTAACCTAGATTTACATTACGGGTGTCGTCTGTGAAGCAGAAGACGCTTACTCTTCCGGAACACCTGGTATTAGTATCCTTGTACTTTTCCCATGGTCTTCCAGTGAATCCTTTATTTATTTATAGTTTACCCTAAATTTATCAATTATTAGTTTGAATTACAGTTTTGCTGACAATTATCTTGTAATTTCTAGCATATTTTTCGACATACTACACATTATCATACTGATCAGCATTACTTTCGTCTCTTCAACATTATAAAATTACCTTGGGAATATTGTTTGGAGGGCTTTCAGGAGCTTGTTTTTCATTGTAAGTCGCCATGTCTGAAATACGAAGTACCGTTTTATTTACATACATGTATATAAATATCAAAATAATATAATTTCGATTGTAAATAATTTGATTGTAAATAATTGGTTTTAAAATATTTATCAACTCCAATAAGTATAGCTATATAAACAAGTATTGCTATGAATGGAAATAAGATTTAAAGAATTCGTTCGTTGTTTGTTACGAATAACAAGGTAAAAATTGTAGTCACCTTTGTATATCCCGGTGTAGACACGTTTCCGCTGCATTGTAACTTCTAGGAATTCGTTACAGTCATTAGCGACAACTAACCGATGGGCATCTTTTGCGTGATTTGCGGCCATTTCAAATTCGTTGATGCGATATTTATAATCAGATTGAGCCATCAAATATAGTATTCTAATAACAATGTTCGTGTCTGTAACTGCCAAATTCTCTAAGTATTTGAAGTGGCAGTTTACTTCCTGCAATTCTTCAGGTTCCGGAGTGTTGTTACGATCAACGGTATCGGCTGTCTCTCCACATCTCAATAAACATATGATACGTCTGCATAAAGCATGGCCCATTCCAAAGTATTTGTCACTGGTTTCACTTTTGTTAAATGCAGCGATAGCGTTCTTGAAATCCTTTATCGCGGCAGACCTGTCATTGTGGGCCCGGGCACGCATGTATAACAGCCATCCGAGAACACTGTAAGGAACGTGTCCTCCTAATGACTCTATCATTTGGAAGCAGTCACGAAGACGCCAGCGAAGACCAACAATGTTGCCCTCCATGTAGAGCACTCTTGCGAAAGGTGAATCCAGGAGCAGTGTGTATAAATGAGGTTTTTTTGAAGTTTTAGCAACTTCTTTTCCACGTTTTACCAATTCTTCCCCTTCTTTACTTTTCCCCTCTAGGATCACAGTATTTGCTTGAAAGTACAGGGCAAAGATTTCGTGTTCTACTGCAGGTTTATTCTTTATAACCAAATTGTAATGTTGAGCTTCGGAATTGAAAATCTGTACCTCCTGTTTTGAAAATGACATGTCCTGGTCATTAGAACGAATACGAAAGAAAAACACAAAATAAATCAGACGTAGTATCTTTCGACATATAGATTCAGGATCCTGATTATCACTTCCGAAGGCTATCAGTTGTAATGACGACATCTTGTTGACATCTATGTTCGTATTGCCAATTTTTTTATGTTGTCTTTCAACTGAAAAGTATGATTTTTGCATTACGCTACTTATGGTATCAATTTCAAAGTGATTTACAATTAAATGAGATACATATTTGTTGCTTCGATAAAAATATCCATTATAACCTCTAACATCTAAGAGTATCAAGCTGATGCTTTAGTTCGTCCCAATCCTCATATCTTGACATTTAACTCTAGTAATATTTGTCACCTTATTACCTAACACTGTCGCAGGGTCATAATTATGGTGACTTTGGTATGATAAACTATCCCTGACCATCGAATATTGAATGTAGCAAAAACGAAACTTGCAATTTTGACCACTTAATTGTATGTATGATTATAGATACAAAGAAGGAGGGGATAAGTTAATACTGCTGGAAATAAATATCAACAGATCATGTAAAAGCAAAAAGGTCAGCAGACGGGATTTGGTCATTCTCGTAATTACCAACTTAAAAATGTCATTGGTTTGTATAATTTTATATTTTACAGTCACTTAATAACTTGCCACTTATTTATGCAAAACAGGCAGTTGACAAATCATTCTCCAAGAAATTATCACGTGACTTATATTGCTTAGATACAAAACCAAAATTAGGGCTAATTCGCACTTAAACCTAATTATAAGTAAGTAAATAGTTGGACACCACGTGATAATGTTTTTGAAAATGATTGGCTAGCTACTCGATTTGTTTTGGATGAATAAGTGGTAAGTCGATGTCTCTTCTGAGCATTACGATAAAAAGCCGAGTTATCTGCTTACGTGAAAATTATCTCGGCAAAATTATCTCGGAAAATGCAAAAATATGTCGACACAATTTAAACGTTATTGCGACATATTCACGTATTATGTCGACACCTTTTAAAAATGATATCGTCTCAGAAACTCGCAAGTCAAAAGTCGTTGGCAGAAATATCCCACCATATAAAACAGAGATTACACACCTAAATATCTTACCTTTAATTGTAATTACCTGTAGTCTTACCACTTAATATTATAGCCAAAGGCATTTACGATACCTATACAGGTGAACTAATTACCTCAGAGGTGTTACCTGTGAATGGCATGGCCAAAGGGCATTTATAAACGATCATCCAACTAACACTTACAGACAGTATGATGTACCAGTTCGTTTCCTTTTGCCAGTGTTGGAAGAAAAAGTGTTATTGAAAGTATTAAGGTAAATTTCAATAGCGTGCATACGGTATTTTACATGCGTTTTTACCTTAGGCTAGCAACCGGGACCGAAAACTAATGATGTGTAATAAAGTAAAAATGTATGTGTATCATATACGGTATTTGTTTTTAAAAAATTAAATTCCTCATTAGCTAACCTGGTCCGAAGAACCGGTGAGCTTATGCGATGGCGTGGCGTCCCTCTGTCCGACCACACGGCGTGTGATAAATTTTCCTATAAATCGCTACGTATACTTGTCATGAACGATTGAGCGGTTTGACTATATTTGGTCAGAGGCATACTTCGAAGAAGGGAAACCTTTTTTATATTAACGGTAGGTCTGGCCCTCCAGGGGCCTGAGGGGCGGGTCCAAATAAGGGAAATATAGCAAATTCATAAAAATCCTCCTACTTTTTTTAGGAATGAAAGGACTTGTTCTATATTTGGCTTGAAGCATAATTAAGGTAAGGGGAACTTACTTTGTATAAGTCTCGGGTCTGGCACTCAAGGGGCCTAAGGGGCGGGGCCCAATAGGGAAACAAAGCAAAATCTTTAAAACCATTTTTCTTCTGTATGAATGAAAGGCTTTGGCGATATTTGGTGTGAAGCATCCTTGGGTGAAGGGGGACCAATTTTGTTTAAACGGTGGGTCTGGCCCCCTAGGGACCAGCAGGGCGAAGCCATATAGGGGAAACATAGCGAGTTTTATATAATATTTCTTCTTCTGTAGAAAGGAAAGGATTTGTTTCATATGTGGTGTAAAGCATCCTTCAGTCTAGGGTAAAAAATAATGTATAACGGTGGTTCTTGCCCCCAGGGGTCTGAGGGGCGGGGCCCAATAGGGGAAACAGCAAAATTCTTTAAAATCCTTCTCCTTCAGTAGGAATGAATGGGTGTGTTCCATATTTGGTGTGGAGCATCCTTGGGTGAAGGAGGCCAATTTTGTTTAAACGGTGGGTCTGGCCCCCTAGGGACCGGTAGGGCGAAGCCATATAGGGGAAACATAGCGAGTTCTATATAATATTTCTTCTTCTGTCGAAATGAAAGGATTTGTTTCATATGTGGTGTGCAGCATCCTTCGGTCTAGGGTAAAAAATAATGTATAACGGTTGTTCTTGCCACCAGGGGTCTGAGGGGCGGGGCCCAAAAGGTGAAGCAGCAAAATTCTTTAAAATCCCTCTCCTTCAGTAGGAATGAAAGGATGTGTTCCACATTTGGTGTGGAGCATCCTTGGGTGAAGGGGGACCAATTTTGTACAAACGGTGCCTCTGACCCCCTATTGACCCAAATGGCGGGGCCCTATAGGGGAAACATAGCAATTTTTTTAAAGCTTTCTTCTTCTGTAGGAATGAAAGGAATAGTTCCATATTTATTGTGAAGCATTGTTATGTGAAATGAAATCAATTTTGTATAAACCGTCCGTCTGGCCTCCCAGGGGCCTGAGAGGCGGGGCCCAATAGAGGAAACATAGAAAATTCTTTAAAATTCTTCCTCTTCTGTAGGAATGAAAGGATCTGTTCCATGTTTGGTCTTTAGTAACCTTTGGTGAAGAAGGACCGATTTTTTGGATAACGATGGGTTTGCTCCCCCCCCCCCCCTCCCCCCCAGGAGGGCAAGGCCAAATATGGGAAACATAGCAAACATAGCAAATTCTTCAAAATCCTTCTTCTTCTGTAG
>JAULCA010144399.1:9773-27252 GCA_032360845.1 Crassadoma gigantea | reverse complement strand
AAATATTTTAAAATTGATCTGAAAAACAAGGGTTTATCATAACAACAGTGTATTCAAATCATAGAGTTCAGTGTGAATGTTGTATTTAATTGTTTTGATGTATACAGTATTTCAGAACTATTAAATCCTGGTTTTCTTTCATATGAGAATGTGTTGATACTTAAAAAAAATCTGTTCAAAGGCTGTTTCTGAATTAATTATTGTATTATTAGGACTTAAAACAAGTGGAATGTTTATTTCTTTGTTTCTCTGGGTTTGTGGGTGAGGTTGTGTCAACCTATTTTCATGTGCGCATAGTTTTGGCAATTTTTTCTGCAGTTGGAAATTCTATTTTATGTGTTTTCGCTGGCCAAATAAAAGAATATTGAAAACAATCAACCACATTCTTTTGCATTGGCAAGAAAAAGGTTATTATTGTTTAGTAAGTTGAAGGCAGTGCCAATTAACTAATAATTTATATGATCACTTTGGTTTGAAGATCGTATTCTAAATTTTGGCAAATCAGTAACTCAAGTTATTGGATTTGTTACAGAAAAGGCCATGAATCCAAAACAGCAAGCTAAAGAACATATAGCTACAAATCCAAGTGCTAAGCTGTACTATCAAGAAAATGTCAACCTTCCTGCTAATTTTTATAATGATATACCAGAGGAATATAGATTTGATATGCCAACCTTGCTTAATTTAAAAGCAAACTCCTCCAGTCCAGGAAATTTTGCCAAGAAAGTGAGCGAGCGTTTGTGGCCTGAGTTGTATTGTGAGGAGAAAATCAGGATGAAATACTCGTATTACGGGGGTGGCGTAAAGGGCAAGATGGCTTTGGATGATGTCAGGAAGGTCATCCTTAAAAAATATGTTGTTCTCTTCTTTCCTTTTTGTACCATGGATATGATCTGGAAAAATAACATTGTGGCTAAAATAAATGAATCTCTGCGTAGACGGGACCTTAAAAAGGTGCGAGCCTCGTCTCAGCAGGAAGGCAGGTGAGGGTTGTTTGGTTGGGTCGAGTTTGACAGAGGACTTCATTGGTGGCTTGTGTAAAGATTTATTTGATAGGGTAGGTTTTAGCAACAAACTTATTCCGTTCAGAGGTGCTAGTGATTTAAAACTGTAGAAGTGTTTTCCCTGGCAAAGGAATTGATTCAGGGACTGTATTGAATCGAGTTAACAAACTTCCCATATCAGTTGAACTTGTGGTTTAATGGTCGTAATAGGTTGGACTTGATTACAATAACAACAGTAAAGGTTAACCCTTTCACCTCTAGGTAACTTTAGTAGACTCTACCATACATTGATCTAGATAAGTCCATTATGGTTTACAGTGGTGAAAGGGTTAATACCTATCACATGTTAGGCAGTAGGAAGAATGGCGAGGAGGACAAGTTTTAAGTGAATCGGAGGAAAGGAGTAGTAATTCTGCTGTTATTGGGTCTGTTACAGAGACGGATAGTAATCGGGCAGTGAGTACCCAAGGTGTGCCTCCCTTCTTCTATCAAGGGAACAATGAAATTCCAAAAGAATTTTACGATGACATACCAGAAGAATATAGATATGATAAGCTGTCTCTTCTTGATATGGAAATGAATTCTGTAAGTCCAGGAAATTTTGCCAAGAGAATATGTGTGCGACTTTGGCCAGAACTGTACGGACCTGATAATATGAGGTTTAAATATTCGTACTTTGGCGGTGGTGTTAAAGGGAAGTTTGCTTTAGACGATAAAAGGAAGAGTTTTCTCAGAAAGTACGTTCTCTTTTTCTATCCAGAATGTGCTAATGATATGATCTGGAGAAGTACAATTGTTACTAAAATCAATGAGTCCTTGCGTAGACCAGAAAGGAAAAATTCAAACAGGAACACAACTAAAGATTCAATTTAATAAAACGTGCCTTATATTAGTTGTACAGGAGGTATAGTTGTTTCTTGGATGATTGGTCTTGTGTTCTGCTGTTGCGTGAAATTAAAGTTTAATAAACATTCCATTTGTTAAAAGTTTTTTTTATTAATGAAATTAATTGGTTTATTGTGTTTTCAAATATTAAGTTCATTACTTCAACACATAAATGTGAAACTTTGATGTTTTATTTATTGTACAGCCTTTGAACACTGTTATAGGATGTTACCTACTTCTACGTGTTTTACCCACTGTTGCCATGGTTACAAGATATGATGGGTAAAACACAGGAAGTATGTCCACTCCTAATATCTACTACTGTACAAATCCAAGCTGAAATTACTATCGCAAAAGTCAGAAATATAAAAAAATTACCAGAATGAAAGTATTATTTGAAGTGTTTCCCTGTGACTTGATTAAGGTGGATTCCAGCTAATTTTCTGAAATATTCCACCATTAGAAATAAAACAAAAATGTTTCCTTTTTCTGTATGAACTTTCAATGAATATATCAAGTGAAATCATTTTAAGAAGAATATTCAAACAATTTTACCTGCAGTGATAATTTGTAGTTCAGTTAATTAGAAGATACTTATTTACACCGGATATATCCTGTGTTGAATCTATCTGAACATTTCACAGCATTTTCATTATTTCTGAACTTTAAATAAAAAAAAAAAAAAAAAAATTATTTAAAAAAATTTACTTTATATCTGTCAAATATATTGCATTTCATTGAAGTGATATACTTTATTTTGGTGTACGTTTTCTCGAGAAAATGCATGACTTCATCTTGCGATAGAAAATTTCAGCATTGTTAAGTACAATACTGAAACATGTTTTTATACAATAACGTTGCCATAGTTATTCTATTATTTACTGAACATGATAGTGATCACAATGAAAACATTAAATTTTAGTTTAATTGGAAATTAAGAATTTGTGATAAAGGCAGTCCTGCTTTTTTATAACATAATTATGTATGACTGGCTGATAAAAGATTTGTTTCAAGATTTCTTGTGTTTGATGTATGCCAGATTCCAATTGACATGTTATCTTGAACACTTTGAGATTTTCTATAAGGATTGTATGAGTAAATAATGCTGGGTTTCTTATTGATGGTCTTTGTGGTGGTTCAGTTTGGTTCTCTGACTTTCGACTGTTAACTAGAAATATTTAGATCTGACCTATATTTATCAGAGAGACTCCTTAGGGTTTTTCGGTCATGTCAAAAGAGGCTGACAACATTTCTCCCTCTTTGCGATTCTGAATACATTCCAGGAAATACAACTTTATTACACTGAAATGTGGCAAGGGAATTACTGTCAATACTGAATATACTCTGCATATTTGATCTGTTTCGACCTTCTACACAACCCCATATGTAAGAAAATCATTGAAACAATGAAGTTTGAATTGTGATCACTATCATGTGGGGATAACTCTGGTCTGTTCACATGTATACACTCCGTTAAATGCTCCAGAGAAAGTCAATCAAGAGCTGACCTAACGAACGAGTCGGCTTGATATTCTACAATATGAGTATATAACTTATTGACAGTAATTGTAATGCCTTTTTACTTCAAACATTGGTTGTCTCTTCAATGGTTGTGAAAACAAATAAAAAAGTATAGTTTGTTGGGTCAGACTTTCGTAAAGTTGACTTTCTCTTTTAATAAGTGCAGTGGGCAAGTCTTATCTCAATATCAGTATCCATTTATGTCATCCTTTTAAAATTAATACGCTCTAAAAATTGGCTATATTGCACTCCATACTAATACATATGTTTTATATGTGATTGTTTAAACTTTTATTGGATTGAAATAAGACTTGTCAGTTGCTCATGAGCAAAAAAACATGTCGCACAAATTTGAAAATATGAGAACTGAGGTTGTATCTCGCAACAAAGTTTGTATCAAATTTGTGAAACATGGGCCGTCACGGGAAAAAACAAACCAGAATTGAGAAATGCTGAAAAGTTTTGAGCCAAAAAAAAAAGAAAATATTTGTGTTGGTTTGTTTTTTTACTGTAAAATATTGATTGTTTGCAACATTGGTATATTATGTGAAGTCAGAAGGTAATACTCCACAAAAACAGCCATCTTGTAACTTAATTCATGAAAAAAATGAGCAATTTTGTTTTTGTTATATACAATTGGGAAAAAGGATAATGATAATGACTGATTTTGCATACAATCAAGTTGCCTATTTTACTATATAAATTGTGAAATGCATACACATACACTCATATACTTGATGGTACCAAAGTTATTCTGTTGGTGATCAAGCTCCCATGGACTTGATCGCTGAACAGACTAACTCTGATATTGTATGCTGATGCTGCTGCTGCTGCTGTGGACCAACCACCATTTTGTATTCATGGTTTAAAAAGTGTTTGCAAAAAAATGTGAATTTTACATTGATCTTGAATATATTTTATGATATCAGTTTGTTGGTAGAAAAAGAAAAAAATATATGAATGATGCATACAAAATTAATTTTTAAAATTTCATGAATACAAATTGTGAAGGTAAGTGCGGACACATTGTAGGTATAGGAATAATTCAACAACACTTTGTATAAGTTGGTGAGGAAACTCCATTTTATACAGTTTGTTTGCTTGAATTATGACATTACTTACCCATATGCATACACCCAAGACATTAAAGGGGCTGGGAAGAGCGGCGGGCAGGGGAGGGAACTGTAGCGATGACCTTGTGCTGAAGATGAAACATACTGAAAATAAAAAAATAAAAAAATATCACAAAACAGAACACAGAATATCTACAAAACAGTTCCTGATGTAATATGTAAAGGTATCAAGTTTACCAATCGTAAAATAAAATTGACGGATGATGTTCAGATGATTTTCTAACTGTGGATATAACATGGCCTTCAATACAAATATAATGGCAGACTTGATGGATTGATATACGGAAATCGTATTCAGCAACATTTATCAGGAATGGATGTTTGTGTTGCATTATGAATCTCTGGATGTTGTGGGGTTGTTAGATCTTAGAGTACAAATCTTTTTGACCTTTCCAAGCGAGAAATTCATTCTTGTCTTGATAGGTGGGATGTTAGCATGGAGTCTGGTTTTGAAGTAACGACTCACACGATTCCTTCCTTGTGTGTTTTAGGGATGGGATACGGAACTTCTCCCAGTCATCTACATTCGGAATTCTCCTCTGTCAACATGCCCCATTGGCCAGATATTTATTCTCACAAGTTGTCTGTTGTACCAAGTTACAAAAAGCCCCCTGCCACACCAAGCTTGCCCTATATCAGAACTGTGGATAAGTGGAGGAAAGAGCTTGAGGCTGATTGGCTAGATTTGGAGATAGAAGGGAATTTTGTTGTTCAGCTATCCTGTAATGTATGCAAAAAGTATTCAATTCAGAAAGTAGGTCCCTACATTACTGGGACTAGAAATGTAAAGAAAGGATCTGTACTTTTTCATATGAGAAGTGACGCTCACCAACAAGCCATGAAGGTCAAAAATGATGCCAACCAGGACTTTCCGTCCTCTTCACTGCCAATGTAGACAATGTAATGCGTATCTTATGCTTGTGACAATGTTGGACTTCTGTGACCTTCTAAAAGGTTGTGTGACCTTGTAGATTCCGTGTTCGGGAATGGGTACTTGTGAGTTGCCTCTGGGTTTTCTTCTCTATAGTTTGTTCAGTGCTATTTATCTAGTTTAAAGACATCAATAAAACTAAGAATTTCCATTTACATACGTCCTCACTTGTGTATTTTAGGGCCAGGAAGTTTACCGGATCCCTTTTCGTCTGTTCACCCTTTTGCGATGATGAATTCTCATCAGATTCAAGATAATCCTCTATCCTCTACGTATTTCGATCATACATCATTTAAGTACAATTTCAAAAAGCCAGCCACAAGCACAGTTGGATCAACGAACTCACCTTATGCTAGGACAGTTATCAAGTGGAAACAAGAGCTGAATGCTGATTGGCTAGATTTTGAGGTCAAAGGTGACACGGTTGTGGAGTTGTCTTGTAGAGTTTGTAAGGAATATTCTGTACAGAAAACAAGTCCTTATGTTCATGGGACGAAAAATGTTCATAAAGCTTCGGTGATATTTCACATGAAAAGTGACGCTCATGCAGTGGCTCTCAGGATTATGCAAGATATTAATGCTGAAAAAAACAAGTAATAATTGTGTTTAACAGTGTGGAAAAATAAGAAAAAGGAAGACATTCTCCTACATACCACGAACATTCAGTGTTGTTTTCCTGTATAGAGAGAGATGTAATATTGATAAAGAAACCAATTTATAAAAAATGTGGAAAAGGGGGAAAATCCAATATATTTGAAAAGATATTGTTTATTGCAAAATAGCCAAAAATCATTGCTTAATAAACATACATTTTCTGTAATAAAGATGAGGATTTTGCTGATTATTAAATGTTTTTGTTTCAACGTTGTCTTGATTTTAATTTTTCCATTTTTGAAAAGTGTGTATAGTATAACTTCAGTTCAGTGAGATTTCATCAAGGCTAATCTTGTCTGCAGATTATCAATGATGATCCCTGACTGCATAGTGACAAGTACGGCCGACTCGTAAAGGAAATTGAGTAAAATAAAACAATAAATTTCAACTGTACACTGTTACTAGTATGAGCAATATTAAGTGTTGCAGAAATATTTGTTTGTAAAACTGCTATCCTCCAACCTGTTGCACTTGTCTGATAAGTAAATAAAGATGCTATCTTGTTTTGGAGATTGGAAACTAATGGGTTAGATTTGGGGATCACATGTTTGCAACTGTTATGGTATCATTCTGAATCCATGTACACATGAGGATTTAGAGCAATTAGATACTAAACCCTGTCTATATACCATTGCTACCAGTATACTTTACTATCTTTGCATTTATGTACCCTGTATGAAATGTGATATGGGTATTTTGACCTCGAGTAGGTAATGTGACCTTTTAAAACACCTGTGACCTTGTACAATACTATGACCTTCTGCAGCCGTTATGATCTTTGCACAAGTGCTGTGGGTCTAGAGTTTCCTGTAAGTTTCTAACATGAGTAGGTTGTTGAAGATACATATCAGGTCAGAGTTTTCTTCATTTACAAACATCCTCACTTGTGTATTTTAGGGCCAGGAACTTTACCGGATCCCTTTGCATCCATTCACCCTCTCGGGATGATGAATTCTCCTCAGTTTCAGGAGAGAAATAGCAATGCTTTATCAGCTACATATTCTGATCATATGTCGTACATGTACAATTTCAAAAAGCCAGCTACAGTTGGACCATCAACTTCACCTTATGCCAGAACTGTTGCCAGGTGGAAACAAGAACTCAATGCTGATTGGCTAGATTTTGAGGTTAAAGGTGACGTGGTTGTGGAATTATCTTGTAAAGTTTGCAAGGAATATTCTGTACAGAAAGCAAGTCCCTATGTCCATGGAACGAAGAATGTTCATAAAACCTCGGTAATATTCCACATGAAGAGCGATGCTCATGCCGTGGCAGTGAGAATCCAGGAGAGTATGCGGGCAGATAGATTGTAGTAGCGAGAATATTTGAGATGTGGGACCACGGCAAACATTTCTAATGTAATGACTTACTTTGAACAAATGCGGACATGTATAAAGAACATAACCTTGGAATTTAATATTTCAATCATCTTGTGTTTTTACCATAGAAGTGGACCTGGAAATATTTTTTTATTTAAGTGAAACAAAAAAGCTCTGCTTACAAATCCAGGACTGTCTATAAGTTCAACTCCACTCTGTGTTTGTTATTAAATCTCACATTTTAAACTTACACTTTTTATTTCTTTTTTTTTGTACGGGACGGAACTGCAATGGTTTATTTTGTAAGTTGTACCATAACTCTTATGCAATAATGATGATGTTGTAGTTTGATGGCTGTTGACCTGTGACCTGACCAGAGAGTATTGTATTTGACTAGCTAGGCTTGTTGTATTTGTTAACACTGTCATGTTGACCATACTAGAGCAGCTTCTTTCTTCTATACCCAGGCTGCAGTGTCGAAGACCAGAACCCCATGCCACCAGGTGTTGACACCAGTCCTTCCGAAGTTTATAAATGTGGAATATGTAACATTGGTTTTGATACAGGAGAAAAACTTAACAATCACAAACAGATTCACTCTCGTTCTGGATACCTCTGTCACGTCCCATTATGCCCACATCGTTTCCCGAACACTTTACTCCTGAAAGATCACCTGTTGAAGGATCATAAATGTACATACATTCATTTCTGCTTGGAGTGTGGGAAGGGTTTCAAGTCATCTGTGGGTTACAATAATCACCACAAGTTGTACCACGGTGGAGCACAAGACTGTCCTTCCTGTCACATCTGTGGCAAGATATTCCCCACCAAAAGTAACCTCCTTGTGCACCTCAAGAAACACTCGATTGACAGACCGTTTACCTGTCAGAGGTGTGGCAAATCTTACAAATATAAACAGACATTCAAGGACCATTACTGTAGTTAGTGTACAAGTTCATTTTGTATTGACCAAGAATTGATGTTGACTAACTAATGTACATGTTCATTTGTGTAGAGTGCACCTGTTCATGCTGGACTAGAACTGGTGTTAAAATTCATAATCTAGTGAACTGAAACCTTGTGACTAATAGAATAATGAAGCTGATGATTTAGTCAAGTGCTTAATAAGGAATATGGAAAAACTACCAAGAACATTTGTTCTACAGTTCATATGCTTTGTACAAATTAAAAACAAATTGTAGATACAAATGCACATAATCATGAGAGTGTCTGAAATATTGGTTGATTTCTGTGTTGCACCCATCATTAACTGGTTTACTTTGTGATATGATCCTGTAGTATTTAAGGCCTCTTGACATAAAGGTAAAATGTATACAGGTGGACATTTCTGATGACCTATGACTAGAGGTCATTCATGTAGGTAGATGAGATCATTGATGTAGACATAAGCAGCAAGTGATAATTATAGTATGACACATTTCTCCAGATCTTCCAACATTGTCCAGTTTATTTAGGTATGCTGTTTTTTTTCATCCAGGTAGATCCTCTTTTGATGCAGAAAGAATTGTTGGCACCTCGTTTCCTTGTGAAAATTGCAAACTTGTGTATTCGGCTGCTGAAGATTTAAAGACCCACCAGAAATCTCACAGAGTAGGCCCCGAAGAATTTACGTGTGAAGTCTGTTACACAGAGTTCCGCGATTCAGAACAACTGAAAAATCACATGATATATAGCCATGGAAACCAGTATAAACACCTGTGTTTTAATTGTGGCAGGGCGTTCAAGTCTTATCCATCCTTCAACAATCACAAGCGCTTGTTTCATAGGCCTGATGTCCACTGTCCGGTATGTGACATCTGTGGCAAGATCTTTCCGTACGAAAGTAACTTACAGTTTCATTACAAGAGACATTTGGAGGTTAGAGAGTTCTCGTGTAACCATTGTGGTAAATCGTATAAGTACAAACAGTCGTTAAAGGAACACATCTGCAGCTAAGTTGAAAAAGGCAGTTTAGCAGTGTTTTATAATGGGTGTCAATTTAAATAAATTCTCATGAATTGTTGTAAATTTGAATGAATGACTCTTGCTAGTGCTGATGGAAGCATACATATTGAAATGCACAAAGTACGTTGCGACATGTTAACTTCATATGACAGATTCTCATATCATTTAACTTCTCTGATATATTTGTAAAACATGAATATTATTTTGCAATGGTATTATTTCTTGATCTTGGTTCGTTGTGTGATCAAGAACCATTTATCTGGTCTATATATTCAGTCTGGATGGTTTCTATTTGGCAAGCCAAGACTTCTAATTTCAGGTTTTGAATACTTGTGCCCTACATGAGAAATGGATTGACAATTGAAGTTGTGAGTTTGTCTGCTGATTAAGGCAATGTTAGGTTTCATACTTAATTTCTGTTACCTGCCATTTAGTAACTGAAGGTGTCCTATTTCTTTGTTTTGTTTAGGTGAACTCGTGGTAGATGACAGGTTCGGCTCCTCTTTTCCGTGTGAAATTTGCAATATAGTTTACTCATCTCCTGAAGACTTAAAGACGCATCAGAGGACTCACAGGAGTGGTCCCGAGGAATATACCTGTGAAGTTTGTCACACTAAATACGCTGATTCTTACCAACAAAAAACTCACATGTTGCAAGTTCATCGGCAGGAATTCAAACATTTTTGTTTTGATTGTGGAAGAGGTTTTAGATCCTATCCAAGTTTCAATAATCACAACCGTTTATTTCACAGGCCGGACTTGCGATGCCCAATTTGTCACATATGTAGGAAAATATATCCTTTCCAAAATTTTCTTGACAATCATTACAAGAAGCATTCAGAAGTTCGATCATTCAGTTGTAATCTATGTGGAAAATCATACAAGCACAAAAAGACATTGAAGGAACATTTATGTTCAGGAGCAGTCATTAATCTACCAGAGTAGGAGCTACATGTTTATAAAACATCTTTACGGATTTATGTCAATCCAATAGCAACACTCAAGTTCCATGTATTGTGGTATCGTACGTTGGCACAACATCGAAAAGTAGGAATACTCCGATTTTATAGAATCAGCGGTTGTCAATCTAATGCTTTCAAATTTTCACCATAAACAGATATAACTGTTTCAAATACATTAACAATATTCGGTATTGAAACCAGGGATTTGTTCATTAGATAGGTGGTGACAGAATTAGTGAAAACATTAATTTGTTCACTAGAAGTGACCACAGGTGACTATTCCATGTTTGAGGTATTTGCCTTGGTATTTGATCTTGTTTGCTCTCTGGAGACTCACAGGCAACTATCTTACAAATGTAGGTGACTGACCTTGATTTAGGACTTGTTTCATCATATCTTATTGTTTAGGTTTCACTGTATCAAGATGAAAGATCAACATCACAGTGCTTTTGTACAAGTGCATACATTGAGTTCAAAGAGGGTGAAACATCAAAGAAAAGTCACCATTCTGAACATTTACTTCCCAATATTGTTTTCGGGGAATGTTTTGATATTGTCGTTTTTCTCTTTACTGAAGGTGACCATATTTCTTTGTTTCATTTTGTTTAGGTGAACTCGTGGTAGATGACAGGTTCGGCTCCTCTTTTCCGTGTGAAATTTGCAAAATAGTTTTTTCATCTCCTGAAGATCTAAAGACGCATCAGAAGTCACACAGGGATGGTCCCGAGGAATATACCTGTGAAGTTTGTCACACTGAATATGCCGATTCTTACCAACAAAAAAATCATATGATGCAAATGCATGGACAAGAGTTCAAACATTTTTGTTTTGAATGTGGAAGAGGTTTTAGATCCTATCCAAGTTTCAATAATCACAAAAGACTGTTTCACAGACCTGACTTGCAATGTCCAATTTGTGATATTTGTAGGAAAATCTATCCTTTCCAAAACACTCTCGATAATCATTACAAGAAGCATTCAGAAGTTCGATCATTTAATTGCAATCAGTGCGGAAAATCGTACAAGCACAAAAAGACGTTAAAAGAACACCTTTGTTCAGAGCCAATGATGATGTTCATGCCTAAATAAACGGGGACTGTCACAGAGGGCGAAAGTTATACAATTGGGGGGAAAGGAAAGTTTACTCCAGCAAGACAAACTTTGTGAAAAAAAAACAATGTATCTTACCGGATTGTGTAATGTAATAGATTTTCCCTGGCTGTGTAAGTGCATCAATGAAGACAATTTGTTAGAGGTTTTGTTGATTTTGTGGGACGAGGGATGTTTCTATCCATATAATCAATATCGAGGTTTCTTAGTTTGTTCACTGGTCGGTTTGCTGTCAAGTGTGGGGAAGTCGGAATGAATAAAAAAAATGTCCCTATGTTCACTTTAAGTGACCGTGAATTCTTAGGTATTGTGTTTTTGATCAGGATGCATGTAAAAAAAACTTCACAAATGTTTTCTTTTCCCGTTACTGAAGGTGTCCTATTTCTTTGTTTTGTTTAGGTGAACTCGTGGTAGATGACAGGTTCGGCTCCTCTTTTCCGTGTGAAATTTGCAATATTGTTTACTCATCTTCCGACGATTTAAAGACGCATCAGAGGTCTCACAGGAATGGTCCCGAGGAATATACCTGTGAAGTTTGTCACACTAAATACGCTGATTGTTTCCAGCAAAAATCTCACATGCTGCAAATGCATGGTCATGAATTCAAACATTTTTGTTTTGCATGTGGAAGAGGTTTTAGATCTTATCCATGCTTCAACAAGCACAAACGCTTGTTCCACAGGCCGGACTTGCAGTGCCCAATATGTGATATTTGTAGGAAAATCTATCCTTTCCAAAACACCCTTGATTACCATTATAAGAAACATTCAGAGGTTAGATCATTCAGTTGTGACCAGTGTGGAAAATCCTACAAGTATAAGAAGTCTTTGAAAGAACACACATGTCTAAATTGACTTTGACAACTTTTTCATTTGACCTTGACATGATCTATTAAAACAATGTTGCTTTGCCTACCAAAATAAAAATATAGAGTTTCTAAGAGGAGTTGTGTGGCAACTACTACAGGTTTAGTGTAGTAACATAAACAATTTAAACAACTGATGACTTGATTGAAATGGAAATACGAGGTGCCATGGTGAGACATAAGGTTTTGCATCAGTGTGTTTCTCAAATCTTCTTTCACTTTTGTTAGTGTGTTAAATATCAGGTATCTGAAAGCTTCCCTATTTCTGTTTCCTATAGGTAAACTGTATGGTGGTGAAAGAAGCCATGCTTCAACTGATTATTCGGAACGGATTCTCGGAGGCTCCTTTCCATGTGAAATTTGTAATATTGTGTACACTTCTGCAGAAGACTTAAAGACGCACAGGAAATGTCATAGAATCAGCCCTAACGAATTTAGCTGTGAAATCTGTCGCATTGAATTTGAGAATTTAGACAAACTTGGGACACACATGTTACAGATACATGAACAACAGTTCAAACATTTGTGTTTACAATGTGGTAGGGGCTTCAACTCATACTCCAGTTTCAACAATCATAACCGATTGTTCCATAGAGCGGATTTGACATGTCCTGTGTGTGAGATATGTAGAAAAATATTCCCGTTTGAAAGTAACCTTCGAAATCACTACAAAAAACATTCAGATATGAAAGAATATGCTTGCCAGACCTGTGGAAAATCTTTTAAATACAAGCAGTCATTAAAAGAACATGGCTGCTTTGAGAACAAGCCACAGTAGGATGGTAACACATTCCTGTACCACTGATATGTTCATTCAGTAACCTTCTTATCTCATGCAGACTTGCCTGTTTCTTTTCTTTGTCCAGGTCATGGGTCATTGGGTCAAGAAAGGTTTGATGCTTCCGCAGACTTTTTAGGAAGAATCGGTGGAAATTCATTCCCTTGTGAAATTTGTGAAATTGTGTATTCTTCATTGGAGGATTTAAAGACGCACCAGAAATGTCACAGAAATGGCCCTGCCGAATATCGCTGTGAAATCTGTTGTGTAGAACTAGTGAATTCTGATCAGCTGCATAGTCACATGATTAATTTACACAAACATCAGTTCAGACACATGTGTAGTGATTGTGGACGAGGATTCAACTGTTACACAAGTTTTAACAATCATAACCGCCTGTTTCACAGAACAGATTTGAAATGTCCGGTGTGCAAAATTTGTAAAAAAATATTCCCATTTGAAAGTAACCTTCGACAGCATAGTATTAAACATTCCGGGTTGAGAGAATTCAAATGTGATAACTGTGGTAAATCTTTTAAGTACAAACACACACTGAAAGAACACATTTGTACCTTAAATGTCACAAGTTCCATTAAGGCAGAAACCAAATTGTTTAACACTTCAAACACAAACTAAATTAGGACTGGACAAATTTAACACCTGAGTAATATCAAAATGTTCCAATACTGGTGAACAGGGATCGGTTTGTGTTGTTTTATGTCCTAATAACACTGAAATAGTATTTTTAGTTGACCTCTAAGAACAAGTGTTTGCATCAAGGTCTGTGACGATTGTTTTGCCAGAGGTCACAGACTCATGACATGAGGATGAGTCAGAATCACATGTCTGATGAATGATGAAGACATTTATCGACAGAGAGAAACATGTACATAATTTACAGGGGATGTTTTCTGGTCACTGAGAATGTATACAATGCTTGTTTCTAAGCCAGTAATTATAGGATGGTGCAGTCCAGACTGTTTCAAGCCCACTATCTGTATGGTTTGAGTGATATATTACAACTACCTTTACACCTGGTTATGTGGTAATGTACATATTTTGTCATACTGTTTGATATTCGTATGTGTGTTCACCTGTCTGAAGACTTGATTTCTTGTTTTGGTCAGGTGACCACAGAATACCAACAGACGACAACTACTGTGAGGCGTTGTTGGAATACGCTGACAGGCTGGCTGCCAAGCACCGGTGCCCAATATGCAACATAGTATACCCAACTAGTGAGGACTTGAAGACACATGATCGATCTCACAGTGAGGGCCCTCATCTTCATCTGTGTGCTTTGTGTGATGTCGACATGGGTACACTAGAAAACCTTAAAAGTCACTTATACGCGCAGCACGGTTCAAAGTTCAAACATTTCTGCTTTGATTGTGGTAGAGCCTTCAAATCCTACCCCAGTTTTAACAGTCACGAGAGATTGTTTCACCGGTCAGATACAAAATGCCCAGTCTGTGAACTCTGTGGAAAAATATTCCCATTTGAGAGCAGCTTGAAGCTTCATTTGAAGAAACATTCTGAGTTGCGGCCTTTTATTTGCAGTGTCTGTGGAAAGTCCTACAAACACAAAGCAAACCTGGCTAGTCACTCATGTACATAGTTCTTATTCCCCTAATAACACCTCTATATTATGTATTCTAGGTAAAAGGCTCATAATGGTTAAAGTTCATTTTAAGTTTAATGAAGTCAAAGTTTGCTGACTTCTGTTGTAATCCAAGACATGAGAGGGTCAAAGTTCGCTGACAAGATATTGTGATGTACAATAGACCATTGAGGTCAAAGTTTATTAATCGGGTACACAGTGTTTTGCAATGCAAGTGAACTTACTGAACATGTGTAGGAATCTGCCAATTGACCTTCAGTTCATTATCTGTTGCCATGGAAATAAAGCGATACTGAGCTAAGGAAGCAGGAGTAGTTTCTCTGGTATTTGTGTTCTGTAAAATATTTCTATGCTTTAATATGTGAATAATCTTGTTCAGTGTTATGTTAAAGTATTCCTCATTGTTTTATATGTTTGGTCTGTTTTCTTCTGCAAAACAGTAGTTGTAAATAATAAGCAATATGTTTTTCTTTTGAAAGAAAAAATGAAACCAGTTTTGTATTTAATTTCAGAAAATTCAAGTTGTAAGACACAAATAAAAATGTTTTCTTTTGAAAATTTGTTTCCTTATTTTTCTTTTTTTTTCTTCTCAATATTTATCTGGTGTTCTGCTTGCCTTAAAAGAGGTTAGACTGTGAGCTTGTACTGTGAACTTGTTCACCTGGGAATGTTACCATTTATTAATTGAAGTAGATAGTTCTCAACATATGGTCAATATGGTCTTTTAGAATATTTTCAGCTACTTTTTTTATCACAAAAACTAACCGTGCCTGGAAAGAAATGTAAAGTTCCAGTAAATTTTGTTGAGTTTCTGAAGGACTATTTCTCTGTTTTGTTTAGGTAGACCCTCGTTTGGTGATGAAACATTTGATTCCTCGGTGGATATGTCGGATCGGATGTCAAGCTTCGCATTTCCATGTGAAATTTGTCGAGTTGTGTATTCCTCCGCTGAAGATTTAAAGACCCACCACAGGTGTCACAGGGTTGGCCCTGAAGTTATAACCTGTGAAATTTGTCACATTGTCATGTCCAGTGCTGAACACCTGAAAGCACACATGACTCAGTCTCACACAGAAGAGTTTAGATATTTGTGTTTTGATTGTGGGAGAGGTTTTACATCCTACTCCAGTTACAATAACCACCAGCGGCTGTTCCACAGAGCCGATTTAAAGTGTCCTGTGTGTAACATTTGCTGGAAAATATTCCCATTTGAAAGTAATCTTCGGTATCATTACAAAAAACATTCAGAAGTAAGGGAATATGCATGCGAACATTGTGGAAAATCATACAAACACAAAGGGAAGCTAAAGATGCATAACTGCCTGATGTCGGGACAGCCTCCTGTGTAGCTTGACCAGGTGTGGCATATATCACTCAAAACTTGATACAAATTCACCATGTTTGACCAAACCATAGATATCGGATAACAAAATACAATCCTTAAAACATTTATTTGAGACATTTAACAGCTGTTGTATTGAACATAAAGCGATCGTACAAAACTCATGTATCTGGAGGAGCTGTACCTCTTCTAGTAGTGGTGGGTGCCAACAGTTCTCACCTGTGTGTAGCATTGGTTACCATCCACAGTTCCTGCTTATATTTTAAACCTGGTGGTGGTTACTGTCGGCAGTTCTTGTTGATTTCTATAAAAGTAGTGATTCCTCATCACTTCTTGCCTGTAACTCGCATGTACCTTGCTTGTTAGTGGTAACTGTCAGCTGTTGTTCTTGATTTCTATACAAGTAGTGGTTTCTTGGCACTTCGTGAATGTATCTCGCATGTATCTTGCCCGTAAGTGGTTACCTGTTTTCGCCTTTATTTAAACTAGTTGCGGTACCATTAGCAGTTTTCACCTTTATCTAAACTGTCATAGCTCGAACAATAGTTCTTTATTGTCCTAGTGGTGACTGCAGTTGGCGGCAGTGTGTTTGTAAGTTCCTGGGGAGTACTGATATTCTGTTTGTTTTGTTTAGGTAAACAGTTCCCTCAGGAAAGTGGTATGGGAGATGATGACCATGTGTTCTCCGAACCCATAGGGGCCAGTTCATTTCCCTGTCGTACATGCAACTTAGTCTTCTCCACAATGGACGACCTAGCCACACATGATCGATGTCACCACATTGGCAAGGAGGACTGGCCCTGTCGTGTCTGTCAGTTAGACTGTCGTAACGCGCAGCAGCTCAAGTGTCACTTGATACAAGTTCATGGACAAGAGTTCAAGAATCTGTGTTTCGAATGTGGAAGGGGTTTCAAGTCATATTCCAGTTTCAATACACACAATCGTCTGTTTCACCGAACGGATATTAATTGTCCAGTATGTCCTATTTGTAGGCGGGTCTTCCCTTTTGACAGTAAACTGCAAGTCCATTTAAAGAAACATTCAGATGATCAACCGTATTTCTGCAAAGTCTGTGGAAAAACTTACAAATACGAATGGAATTTGAAAGTGCACAACTGTATTCATACGCAAGGGTCGTCATAACTGAAGTGTCCATTCCTTGTTATGAATTGTAATAATTTGTGAACTGCTTTGAGATGACCTACAAACTAGGTTGTGATAATTATTATTATCATCAAAGTATAAAACTGATGAATGGCTTACTTTTATTTTATTATCCAACTTTGCCATCATTTAAAATCGAGCACATAAGACACTCTGAAATGTTATATTGTAGCAACAACAAATTTATCACAAGATTACCATCAGCAGGAAATGAGATGTAATGAAT
>JAULCA010143956.1:0-12467 GCA_032360845.1 Crassadoma gigantea | reverse complement strand
CGTGTTACAGAGTTCGCTCAGGGCTACTTCTAGATTCGTTTATCGTCGTTCTTTGACTTTATTTCTTCTATTCGATGCAGCCACAAATCTTCCAGCACATGCCAGCCTACTGTGTAATTTAATTGGTAATCTGTTTCAGCGGGGGTCCCTGCAGGTAGGGCGTAAGAATTGTACCTGCTGTCCCCAATTGCATGATCGTAGGAGGCGACTAAATTTGAGATCTTATCTTTTCTCTTCTTTCTAAACAACTTTATTCTTCCTAATGTATCCCTTGACAATGCCTCACTTTTGGCCATAAGTTGAGTGTTTGCCCTCGTGAGGAAGGCTTTGGGTTCTGTCCCCTTGCCGAGACATATCAAAGTATTTTAAAATGGTAGTTTCTTCTCATTCTTAACGCTCAGCAATTGAGGAGTTGGGCGACTGGTTCGCCCGTTGTCAGTATAATGTGACCGGGAGGGATGTCCTGCTGGGTGTCTTCGGCAGTATGTTTCAGTGAGGTTGCACTATGAAGTCGGCATCAGTTCCGCGCTATCACAGGGAGACAATATACGAACATATCGCAGCCTCCGAAAATACACACACATACACCACACGCATGCATCTCACACACAGGGGAGGCCGTCCTTAAATGACCTTAGCTGTTAATAGGACGTTAAACAAAATAAAACTTAACCAAACCAAGTTCCAGCGGGGCTACAGTCCTGCATCTATAGCCCTACATATATCTGCTATTTACTATATTCACAAGATGCTGAACTGCCTAGACAACACTCACGCATTAATTGTGCGGAAAATGCTTCGAGATACACAATTAAATCAAGCATCCGACAACCGCTTACCCATGACAAAATCGATTTTACTGAGGATTATGTCGGCCTTACAGGACAATGTCGCCAATTTTAGCGAAAGAATTTTACTGAAAGCTTTGTTTTTGTCAGCATCAGTGCTTTTTGTTCATATTGATCCGATCAAGATGTTAAACTATCCGACTACAGTGTTATTTATTGTTGCCTTCCAGGTCAGCATTTGGCTGCTGAGGGTACAATATTCACGTGTCTGTATATATGTTGTCTATATATACATGTTGTGTATTCTTATGTATTGTGTTGGCAACAGTTGCTGTCTATTACAGCAAATTAAATCCTAACTATTCCTGTTTGTTATGTTTTGCGTGGTCTAGTAGGGTATTATTACGTGTCCCTTGTACATTGTTGTGATCCAAATCCATGATCATTTTTATTTAAATCATCATTGCGAACGATACCACATTTTCTATTATTAGACTCACCCATTTACACTTGTAACACATACCATGGGTAAGGTAAGCATTTGGCTGCTTACTCTTGGTACTACAAGTTAAGAAGATAGTTTGGAAACCCTCCTTAGGGGGTATGTTGAATATTTTGCCAAGTTTCCTTAATAGCCAGTTCAGCATGTGGCTACAAGTATACTTTACACTGTATATAATAATTTCCAAACTCATATTTGCTGTGTCTCATCACGTTGTATTCTTGCCATATATCACATTAACAAGTTTCTGAAGTACATTTTGGCTTTAAAAGTTTCTTCATGATGCTGGCTGCGCTTTCGGGTGGCTTTTTGTGGCATTTTAGTACGCCAGCTTTTTCCAGATATCGTTGCATCCTTTAAAATTGATATGTTTTAATTATTGTGCAATAGTATTGAACACACTTGTTGTGTTATACTTATCCAGTGTTGAACTGGTTATCAATCTAGTCATTTAATAAATTGACAATTCCTCACAATTGTTTGTGCTTGCGTTTTGTTCCTGGTTAACTCAATGGTATAAGTGATATACCTGTAAAAACTTAGCTTCAAGAACAGCCTGCAATTTATAACATAGCGAACACAAATGTATTTTATTCTGATTTGCCGATTTTCCAAGACCAGAAATGATTTTGAACAAATTATGAGTTTGTGTAAAAAAACAAGTTCTTTGTTGGTGGTCATGTCGCCCCATGTGTGAAAAAATATCAACTAGTTGGTGGTCATAACGACCCATGTGTGAACAACATTTAAATAATGAATATTGTAGTAACAAATATTTCATTGTGTATTTTATTAAACAATTCCAATACTCTAGAAGATTTTTAAGGACAAAAGCAAACATTTCTTTTAGATCATTTTCGAAACACTTACTGTTCCCTACGATAGTTGGTGTGTACGTTAAAAAACACTGTTATTCATTTCATTTGAGCTAATCTTTGATATCTTCTTTATGTTTATGATAAAATATGATTTTATTTTAATGATCACAAGAACATTGGCTAGATTGTGCTTCAAATAATGCTTTAAGGTTACTTTAGGCCCATTCTGCAGACGACAGTTCGACTCGCTCGCTTCGTTTTGAAAACGAGGCTATTTGGAAATTCTATATTTAGCATCACCGAAAAAAGAACAACAGCATTAACTTGCTGTTGAAACGATTTTATGTCGCCATTTGAAGTGTTCGGTTGAAAAAAAAGAAACAAAATATTTAGCTTACGAAATTACGTCCTGTGCGAAATCACGTACCTTTACTATACATACCTCACACACATAATTGTAGAAACTCGCACCAATATCCACACGAAATGCAAATTGTAGTTGCATTAGGTATATTTACAGTTCGCAAGATGTTCGGATATTATTTCAATAAAGACAGGTTCGTCAAATTAAAATATAACACTTACCTCTAGTATTTTCTTCTCAGTTATATTGAAGTAGAATCTAAATACTTGCGGTGACCCATCGCCCGGGTAAGTCAAATTAACTGTAAGTTCGTAAGTTGAAAGTGCTTTCACCGACTCGGGAAACGCAAGGATTGATATCTTGAAACCAAATGTTTTTGCAATTGACATTGATCCGCTAGTGTATGGTATGTTCAAGATATTTAAAGAGCAAGAACTCTGCTCTTTCCAATATGTTTGGTTATCAATACATGGGAAATGATATCCAGCGGTGTTCAAGTTTATTGCTGCTATGGACAATCCGTCCAAATCTGATCCGTTTTTCGTTGTCGATGTCGTTATTTGGTAAAGTCCAGACGAAAGAGGAGGAATTTCAACAGTCAACGATACACTCCCTGTTCCACCTACAGGTAACGATGAAAGCGTCTGGTTTTGTTTAACAACTAGCTTCTTCATCTGAAACGTATAACGCATAAACATCTTTTAGATAAGCAGTCAAGCAGAATGAATTGGAAAGTTGTACACTAATTTCTAGCTCCTGAACGATGGTTTCCCCCTTATTTAGCGAATATCTAGCAAATGAACGACAGGTTTCTAAGATGAGCAGAGGAGTCAAGACTAATTCCTCTGTAATTTTCGTTACAGCGTATTTTCGCGCTTTTTGTGTGATGATTCAACTGCAAATTCCCCAATGAAGCGAGTATTTTATGTTCATAACCATTTTTTAGATTTAGGTCAGGATCGAGAAAGATATTAGCGCTTTTTATTCTGAATACAATAACTGTAAGAGGCACACATTGAACAGTTGTAAAATGTAGGTGGTGCTGTTGATAACGCTGTCATCTTTTTTCCGAGGCGATCGGGGTTCGAGATCCCAATCAAACTTGAAAAGATACGGGGTCTCCTGCCCAACTACGTGAGTTTTTCTTCGCGTTTTTCCAGTTTCATTAGATACAGTGACTCGCAGCGCGCTAGCCTCCGAGTCAGTGTGATTAATATCAATTGAAATCACTTGTTTTCATAATTGTTGTGAAACGGTTAATGTAGGGTCGAACATACACTTCATTTTTCGACAAAAACCTTACAGGAATGTCGAAAATTTCAAGCACACAAGTAATTAAACATAAAGAACGGTTTTCTCATAAAGAAGTTCATACGGACACGTTTAAATGCTTCGTCATTTTGAAGTACTACAACAACATTTTAATTATTGGCAGATACTTCGAAATAGCTATTGGAATTAGATCAAACAAACATGTTATATTTAATTGAAAATATCTCAATATCAAAGGGATCTGTTTTTCGCGAATTTCCTATAATTAGTGAGATCATTGCCCACTGTTACAGACTCATAATGCAAAATAAGACCATAAATAATTAAATATTTCCAAATAACGCGAAAAAAATACAAGAAATCGTTCGTTTACAATTTAACGCGCTTTTCAAAATAGAACTCAGTATGAACTATGGTCAAGTGACTACCGACGTTAATTCACGTTTGAATTCGTTCTCATGTACTAAGTTTAACTCCCTCCCCATTGGGATTATATTACATCAGGGTAATGCTAAAATTAAAATTACAATTTCAAAACACACCTCGTGGCCTTTCTATCCTTGATCATTTGATTTCAGTATATCTGGATCACATTTACAACAATTGTCATATAGCGCCCTATCTAGCTAACATAAGCTACTCTAAAGCGTTTTACAGTACATATATATACAATTAATACAATTAGCATATTCATAAAGCAATACAATTTTTGAGGAATTATGCGCTAACTAGTCCTATGCTATTAGAAGCACGGTCCCACTACAAACAGAACACATTACATCTCCAGCACACACGCAGGCATACACTCATTCGGAGATATTGTTGTATACGCTATCGATAGCCCAATACAGGCTACAAAGGTGAGCAGTACGGCAGTGAGCAGAGCTGTGCAAACCCGTGTGTGATTACCGCGCTCGCGTCAACCGGTTGCAACAGTTATAGTGCCACCTCACTTGAATTCTACAGCACAGATACCGCAACATCCACCCCAGACCAACTTATACTCCATCATATGGGTTGTTGGAGATGTGTGGGCAGGAGAAAAACACTTTTTTAAATATCCATGCGTACGCCGATTTCGGTGGCCGGCTGCGTGGAAGGCTGGAGTGTAAACCGCTCGACCAATCTGCACAATTGTCAATTATCCTTTTATTTTTCAATCATAATTACATCGATGGAAAAGCATAAAATTTCATACTATCGGACTACAACCTCGGTCATATGTCATTTGAATTAATGAATTTTAGAATTTCTTACCACAGATCAATAAAAAGTAAATATAAAACAAGCAAACGTGGAATCTATATCCCCCGCTTTCCTGACATATAGTAGGTAAACATGTTCGAGGTTAGGAGTAAATATGTCATTATAGCTCGACAGAATGATAAATTCTGTTGAGCCATATTGCAACTACCAAACCCTATCACGCATTTTGCTGAGCCCTTAATGCATTGAATTCTGTTTTTAAGTTTGAAGACTTTTGGAAAATATTTGGGAGACTTATTTAACGACGAATAACAATGTTTTCATAAATCAAAGGACGATAACTCTGTTACTAAGTTTAATGATAATCGATAAAATTTGTGGTAGTAATTGCATGAAAATAATATTTTTCGCTAATCAAGGGGCCATAACTCTGCCAAATAACATCCGGCAAAAATGGCAATCGAATTTGGCTTAGCCCTTAAGGCATTTAACCTTCTTATTAAGTTTGAAGAAAATCTGTTAACAACTGTTATAGTTATTTCATTGAAACGGCAGAAAACGACGTTTTTAGTTAATGAAGGGGTCAAAACTCCGTCAAATAAAGTCCGGCAAAAATGGCGATTGAACTTTGCCGATCCCTTAAGACTTTAAACATTGTAACCAAGTTTAACGAATATCCGTTAACATTTGTTGCAGTTATTGCACGGAAACGAAGCGTGACAGACAGACGGACGGACAAACCCATATTAATATCCTCCGTTTCGATGAAAGCAGGGGATAAAAATATGAATGTTTCCTTAGTATAAAACTCTTTAATAGACAAAAATAAAATATACCCAAACATATTACTTTATATAGTATACCCCAAAAATACTCCAATACCCTAGTGGTAATGATTTAACAAAGAGTAAATACTATTCCAACATTTTGATGCAGATGGGGAGGTTTCTTAAGTCTTACCATACAATTAAAAGATGAAATAACCTAGTAGTTGGAACGTTATTTTTAACAGTTTTGTTTGGTTTGGTTTTATGTTGTTTAACGTCCTATTAATAGCTAAGGTCATTTAAGGACGGCCCTGTGTGCAAGATGCATGCGTGTAGGGAATGCGGGTGTGTTTTAGGACGCTGTGATATGTTCGTGTACTGTCTCCCTGTGATAGCGCGGAACTGATGTCGACTTTATAGTGCTACCTCACTGAAACATACTGCCGAAGACACCAAGCAGGACACCCCATCCGGTCTCATTATACTGACAACGGGCGAACCAGTCGTCCCACTCCTACTTTTCTGAGCGTTAAGCAAGAGTAGAAACTACCATTTTTACTGACTCTGTTGTATACAGTATGTCTCGGCCAGGGGACATAACCCAAAGCCTTCCTCACAGGGGTGAACGCTAGACTGAAAGCCAAAAGTAAGGCATTGTCAATGGAGAATATTAGGAAGAAAAAAGTTGTTGAGAGAGAAGAAAACAGATAAAATCCCAAATTTAGTCGCTTCTTACGATCATGCAATGGGGGCAGGAGGAATGATTGTTACGCCCGTCCTGCAGGGACTACATCGTCCAAGGACAATACCTGTCTCTTGTTATTTGATGTGATAGCACGTTGAGGTAACACTTCAGTGCTTTTTGAGTACTTACAGGAATTCTTGCGGAAGCTTCGAAATATTTTGTAGTATTCTGGGTCACCACAAAATCCACTTCCAGATAAATAACAAGAGAGTATGTTTTCCCGGGGGTCGCTTCCCCTGACATTAATAAGATAACTTCAAAATCGACGGTATCGGCAATTGTGGAAGCGTTGCTGTCATAAGCTCCTAAAAGGAAACAAGTAAAAGTCGTGTATGAAATGCACAAGAGTGTATAGGAATAGATGCAAATAAATGGACAACATCAATTTGATGCAATACACACGTTAATTTAAACAAATTATATTTTTGTTACCATATATTTAAAAAATCAATTATGGCAATCCATTGAATACAGGAATATGTTTCTTATTCGAAGTGCATTATCTTAGCAATAACATCGAAAAGTTGAAAAGTTTTATATAATATTACGAATAATCATCATACAAGGTCTTAATTCCTATAGAATCCATTAGTATTTTAAATAAAGACATCCTTGTGGAAATAATGCGATGATGTCATAACTTAAAGTTCTTCATTACCTTTGTTTGGCAGGTAACCAAGGTCTATAACTCGAGTATCTGGGCCTTCGGAACAAAACGATTTATCTTCTCGATAGAGATTCCCTGTTGGTATGATTTCTTTGAAGTGATCTCCAACGGCGCAACTGAGCACAGAAACAATCCTGAGGCGTTTGTCAGGGCTAACAAAGCCTAGTGTGTATGTGGATAAAGGATTCGGGAATATTGCTTGTAGTTTAAATGTCTTTACACTACTTAAGGGAATTTCGACCTTATCCAGAAGATCTATTGAGAAATTAGATTCCTTTGATGACTTCTGTAATGTATAACAAATGATCTTTTTAAACATTTATGTTTTGCATATACCTGGTCTGTTATTATTTAAATCACGTATGATAATGATTTGTTTATTAATGGAAACTATTGGAAAGTTAGAAAACAGTCAAACATCGAAATCCATTTATCTCTATATCTTTTCATGCTTTCGGCGTGAAGAAATAAAAGCGTTTTATACTGTATTACTTAAATTTAATCATGTAAATGAAAAAGGAAAATAAGGGTTTACCCTTCTAAGGGTTAAATAACGTTCAACTTCGTTTTGCTAACGTGTCACAGTTATGGTCAATTTTACAAGCAAACATGCATATCTAAAATGTGTCAAAGACTAAATGCCTGTTTAAACAATAATGACTAATCTGGCGGCTATTGGAAATGAGTATTTCTTGCGCGTCACGAAATGACAAAAATTCACCTATTTCGATGCAAGATTTATCGTTAAATTTGTCATTGTGTCTCCGTTTTAAATCGTTGCAAGTTTGGATTTGCTGTTTATACTGTTAACGAAAATAATACAAAACAAAACGGAAAGTGAGACATTATTGGGTTTCTTTTCCCTTTGTACTAAGTGTCACTGAAGCTCTTGATTTTTGACCCCGGGAGTATTTTTGCAGTAAAATATAAGGGGTGGGGTTTACCTTAATCGCTCTTCTGAGATAAAAGAATAAGTTTGAATTTTTCCTGACATAGTTCGGAAGAATTTTTTTGTTATCAGTTTTGCAAAACATCCATGCATTTCTGACAATTACTTTGAAGATATCGTTTTCGTCTGTATGGGTATCTTTGTTCGATCATAGCATGAAATAAACACTTGGACATACATTTTTTCTTGTTATCTCTACTATGCCAAGAACTGCTTTTTCAAAATATAAATACATATATAAAAAATCAATACTAGAAAAGTTATCGTGACTATCATAGTTAATTCTATATACATATACATGTGAAATCGGTTACAAAATGGGTATTTTTATATCAGAAAACATATTTCGTCCAAACACATTTCTTTTGAAATCCTGCTGATAGCAAAATTGTTGTGTATTTTTTAACAAGCGACTATCGCTCTATGTATTGTTATATGCCAATTAATATAAACAGGATTGTTTGGTATTTGGATATGATTTTCAAATGTTTTAAACTATTATACAGCATTGTTTTTCTTCTATCTTTTCTCACAAGGCTCTTCTGTTACAATAACATTGTCTATCAAATGTGTGATGTATTAAAACGCAAGATTGGAAACATGCAAGTTCACCTTTATATACGTTTTAGCTGAGTTCAATATATATGATGCGCGTTTTTCCTTATTCGAGGTCAGTCTATTGGCTCTGAATGGCAAAGTACAAATGTGCGAACATCCGCCCTGCATAAACGTAACGTAACTCTAAACATGATCAAAAATGAATTAATTAATAGGCAATGTCACCTAAACAAAAACATTAAACTAAATAAACTTACATACAATGGCTTCAACACAAGTATTGTAGTAACATCTATTTTTCCAGTATCCCAAATAAAAAATGCGTTAACGGTTCTTGTTGAGTTATCGGGAACACCCATTATATTTGCCATTAGCAACTCTACAGAAAGTTGTAGGAGACAACAGTAACAGGATTCCGTAGATTCCATATTAACGGAAGACCTCGTGGATTCTGCGGGAGGCTCCATAGATACCGTATTGACCGGAGATGTTGTTGTTTCAGTGTTGACGGCAGATACCGTATTGACCGGAGATGTTGTTGTTTCAGTGTTGACGGGAGATTCCGTATTGACCGGAAATGTTGTTGTTTCAGTGTTGACGGGAGATACCGTATTGACCGGAGATGTTGTTGTTTCAGTGTTGACGGCAGATACCGTATTGACCGGAGATGTTGTTGTTTCAGTGTTGACGGGAGATTCCGTATTGACCGGAAATGTTGTTGTTTCAGTGTTGACGGGAGATACCGTATTGACCGGAGATGTTGTTGTTTCAGTGTTGACGGGAGATTCCGTTGATTCCGTGTCAGTAGGAGACTTTGTTGCTGTACTTACAAATTTACGACGACCGTTGCAATGTATGTCTCCTAAAAAGTATACTGCTTCATAGCTAACACGAACACGCTAAAATAAAGACAAAAAGGCAACTAATCAGTGTTTATGAAATAATATCCCATTGTCGCTACTCTACGCGTTCATTTTACGTCAGGCCGAATTCTTGTTGCATTTTAATAGATAACCAAGCCAATGTCCCAAATCTGTCGATCAATATACGAGAGCTTATTGTTCAAAACATTTCGAATTTATTTACTATCTGCTGTCAAAAGCACGAGAGTATCATTGAAGTTGTAACGATTAGTTTTATTGTAACGGCGTTACGTGATAACGGGACCATTGTCTATTGATACTATTGAGTTAAAAAGTTTAAACTGCAGTGAGTTTGCTGAAAGTACTTTCTAGTCCTTCATTGTTCTGTGTAGTACTTGAACTGCCAATATTCTACAATCACTTACGTTTCCTGATATCAAAACCCAAATTGGACTGTACATTTCCCTTGACGTGGTTGTGTTGTCATCTTTAAACGCTAGGTATGCATTCGATATTATCACTGACTTGTCGGCGGCCATGATAAGTTGAATAGATGCCTTTTGTGTGAGTCCTTGTGGAACATACAAATTCAGCAGTAGAGTTTTTATTCTTCCTGGATAGATTCGGTGATCTACGTCTTCTACACATAATTTTGGTTGCGAACAATCCCATGCGTCATTTGATGCACATTTTTCTGAGTCGAACTCTTGAAACCCTGAAACCAAATAAAAATGATATAGTAATTCCATATGTATCATATAACGGACTCGACACTGAACGGGTCACAAGGACATGTGATAGCATCTTACCCTTCACAACACCCTATTTTAATTTCGTTTTTTTAAATACCAATATTTTCCCTTAGATTTGCGCTTCCAAACGTAGTATTTGGAAGCGTACACCTTTGGGTAAGTGCCGTATACGATGCAGCTAGCCGAACTCCTCACAAGATATATAACGAATTGATTCAAATACTATGTATCCTTACTGATCAAACTATTTATCAAAGCTTCTCATACAATAACGCTCCAGATGTTTGTTTGTTTGTGTTTAACAGCCCGTTGACAACTGTGGTCATTTAAGAGCATGGTGATGTATTCTAACATGTTGATAGAGCAGATGAAATCAGATAAATATGATTTTTTTTTTTTTAAATGCATAAGATTAAGAAATAATCGAATTAAAAGGGGTAAAACAATGAGAGATAATGAAGAGACTGTATGTAATATGTGATAAGTAACGGTCAATGAGGGTAAGTTGGGTTTAAAGACATCCTAGTCTAGATAATACGAAAGTAATTATCACGAATGTGTTTAAAATCGCAATACAATCTATTAACATATGCTTCATTGTAATTTGAGTGTCATATGCGTGGCATGTATAGGTGAATCATCTCGTTTAATAATCAACAAATTAGTATGATACATGTGCCAAGGGCGTAGCCGACAGAGAACAACTTCCTCTCTACGTCTTTCCGTCTGGGAATACACGTTTTGAATTTCGGCTGGATTTTAAAACGTTTGTTGCTGGTCTTGAGAGACCAAAGTTGCTGCCATACATTTTGAATTGCTGTACGAATAATAGTTTTTAAATCTGTGTATCAAAGAGTTCACCAAAGTTTCAAAAATAATATCAGTATAGGTCCTTTGAAATAAAACCTTGCTCGTTTAACAATTTACCTTAGGTTCTTAAATTATATCATTTTGTGTCCCCTTAAAATACACAAAACAATTCACCAAAGCTCTTTACAAGAAAAAGTCGAATCTCAACACGATATACCATTTTCTAATATCATGTATTTGCTTAATTCTCCTGCAGGTATTGAAACCTGAAAGCAAGTGTCAATACATTTTTAATAAACTAGTTTAAGCTTTTTCTTGAAGCTTTGTCCCTTGAATATTTTTCCGCCTACGCGTTTGCCTTTTTAATTTCCTTCATTTTACAAATTACACAAAACACACTTACCCCTTACAAAATACATCATATCTGCACACACAATACACCAAACCTCCACACACAATACATCAAACCTCCACATACAATACATCAAACCTCCACATAAATACATCTAAGCTCCTAACACAATACATCAAACCTCCACATACAATACATTAAACCTCCACATACAATACATCTAAGCCCAACAAACAATACATCCAAGCTCCTCACACAATACATCAAACCTCCACATACAATACATCTAAGCTCCTTACACAATATATCATAGCTTCGCATACAATACATCAAAGCTCCTCACACAATATATCATAGCTCCACATACAATACATCTATTATTAGCTCCTCACACAATATATCATAGCTTCGCATACATGTACAATAATCTAATCTCAAGAGACAATCCATATTAGATCCACATAAAATACATCTAAGCTCAACAGACAATACATCCAAGCTCCTTACACAATACATCAAAGTTCCACATACAATACATTCGAGTTCCTCACACAATACATTGAACCTCTTCACACAATACACGAAAGCTATTCACAAAACACAACCCATTGCTCTTTACACAATAAAAGTAAGCTACTCAAATAATACACCAAAGCAACTTATACAATACATCCTAATTCCTCACAGGATATAACCAAGTCCCTCAAATAATACACCAAAGCTCCTCACACAATACTTCAAAGCCGTTCGCAACAAACACCCAAGCTTCTCAAACATTGACAAGTTTCTCACACAATACACTCAAACTCGTAACACATTACGCAAAAGCTCCTTTACACAATACTCCCTAGTTCCTCA
The DNA here is from genome assembly GCA_032360845.1 of Crassadoma gigantea. NCBI lineage: Eukaryota > Metazoa > Mollusca > Bivalvia > Pectinida > Pectinidae > Crassadoma > Crassadoma gigantea. The sequence goes on along the minus strand of JAULCA010143956.1, from coordinate 196 downwards.
CAAAAAAATCCAAGTTCCTAAAACAATACTCCCAAGCTCCTAAAACAATACTCCTAAGCTCCTTACAAAAGAATCCCAATTGCAAGCTCCTCTCATCACACGTTATCTTCTTAAAAAGGTCGTCCCTGCAGGTAGGGCGCAAGAATTGTACCTGCTGCCCCCATTGCATGATCGTAAGAGGCGACTAAGTATGGGA
>JAULCA010143845.1:0-15244 GCA_032360845.1 Crassadoma gigantea | reverse complement strand
TGATGCAACTATCATTATTTGGTGATATTAGTGTCTTATCGTCATTAACTTAATTAAAAGAAATGTAAAAAAAAAAGACTGATAGGGCGGCACATAGGATAGCGTATTCGTCTCTCACCAAGATGAGCGGGGTCCCGTTTCCCGATCGGACGTGAAAAGTTATGGGTAACTTGCCCGACCACTTCGGTGTCATCCGGGTACTCTTGTTTCCGCTCACTGGAAGACTGCGTATGCGCTCCCGCCTAGGTAATCAAGAATACTTTAAATAAATTGAAAACAAAAAAATTGAATACTATTGTAAAATGAAAATAACATGAAATTATTTGAAAAAGAAAATTTACTTGACAAACAAAGTGAATTGTCAAAAAAAGATTTTAGCCACAATAATAAATAATTGTCATTATCAAATCGAAACGATATCAACACATACGTAACACGTTACAGAATTACCACACCATACATAAAGGATATTATGTTACTAAATCGTACAGTAAACATAATATGTTAGATGATTTAAGTTATTGTGTCCAGTCCTGATGAGCTTATTGACAAATTCAGCTTCATATAAAAACAACAATAAAATTTGTAAAAGTTTTTGCCTCCGAACTCAGCAAAAATTAAGGTCAACTAGGCACTCAATCATTCCAGGTATAAAACTGCTGTAGATGACAAGACGATTTATCAAGAATGCTACAAACGATACCAGATTTGGATAAAATTAGGTTTTTGCTAACTTATAAGTTCTGAATCACATCCTATATGATTTAAACAGGTTATCGAGGAAAAGCTTAAATGCTTTGAATATGATGTAAGAATGTTTCAATGCCATAATTTAAGACATGTATAATGCCATATATGATAACACTACCTAATTTCACAATTGTATCGTGGGCTGCAATGCTTTTCCCTGAGGCAAATATAAACAAATAATTTAATTGAACGAATAATTCAGAAAGTCTGATAATTGTTTTGATAGCAAGAAATAGGCGGGGAAATATAGTTCACAAACTAATGACAATATAGTTTCTTTTTCAATGTATCTTAACTAGGAAACTAATACAGGGCTTCAGATAACTGATACCTTGTTCTTCTGATTAAGCTAAATAATAGACCACTCTAAGACACTAGCTGGTTAACCTCTGTAATATGTTAAATATGCACATGTCGCTAAACAACGCGCATGTAACCAGGTCATGTTCATATCGGTTGCAAACGGACATACGTCAGTTAGGGTCCACATGGTGTGTAAACCAGATGACACAAGATAACGAAGGCGACATCATGATTGAAGAATGCGGTGTTTTTTAGCTTAGTCACTGTGTAATCGACATTTGTGTCAGATTATGCATGTGTGTTTGGCCAGATTAGTAAAGGATAAAGGTGTGTGTCTCTTTGTACACGTGTACTCGTTCTCGGTTAGTGTCTGTATATGATAAAAGAGTCAATAATATTGAAAGCTATGGTGACAGGTTTTTTACATACTTTAAATATTATGTATTATTAACATAGAAAAGTTTTAGAGGTAAATCAAATATGTACCGTGCATATTATTAATAAAGTTTTACTCTACAACCCGTGATATCGAGGTAAAATATACAAGCAAATTTACATGAAACATGCTATTGGACAGAAGGGGATTATTTTCTGATTAAATTTGATTGAATACATGGGTTCGTTTTATGAATTTTTTTATGTTCATATAATCCTTCCTTATTAAATAAATTTAAGTATTCACAATTCATAATATGTTGTGTATTATTAAACCTACCGATATTAACTAGAAAGGCAGACACATCGCTGAAACTTGTACCTTGAACGACGCATGACTCAGACAAGATAATGCTATCAATATGACCGGTGTTAAAATTATCACATTTGACGAAAGAGCGAGACATACAAGGACGTTCAGTATTATTTAAATTTGAGTTCCATATTACTTGCTTATATCCATGTAACATCTGCAAACGATGGCTAGTAAATTATCGATCCGCCGTGCCCAGGAACACGTGCCCAACACATGTGCGTTTTGTGAAAGCATTCAGGACGTTAACTGGTACTGTAACGACTGTCAGGAGGCTTTGTGTGACAAATGTAAGGACGGCCATAAACGCGGGAAGAAGACACAGAATGATGACGTCGTACCAATAAAGGAGGCAAAGAAACTGGAGGACGCCGTGCTCCCAGAGGTATGTAAGACACATCGAGGTAAGACATGTGACCTGTACTGTAGTGACTGTAACATCTTAATGTGTGCGATGTGTTTTACCGAGAAACATAAACAACACACTTTCAAAAATATTGAAGAGGAAATCGGAACTCAAAAACAAAATATGCAAGATCAGTTAAAAATACTGAAGTCCAAGTTAGACAATTTTGATGATAATTTATTAAAGCTTCGCCAAGTGAGCAAATCATTCAAAGAGAGCGTGGATGTCGTCCGACAAACTGTACAAACCCAGAGACTGAAACTGAAAGCGGAGATTGATTCCATAACCGACTCGGTCTTGGTCGAGTTATCGATCCTAGTTGAAGAAGAACAAAAATCTCACAATAAGGACTGTCAATTATATCAAAAGAATATCAGAGAAATCAAGCAGCTGATCAAAGATGTAGAGCTAAAGACAGAAAATATGTCTAGTACATCCTTGTTTGAGCTGACGGGGAGACTGAGAACCACCTTACCGCTGTATGATGTTGCTACAAAGAGCGTGATACCTCGCCCACCTCACTTCATGTTTGGGAAACTCAATCCCGATCAGCTGAAGGCAATGATTGGATATCTTCAGGTCGACCAATTTGAAAAGGAAGACATCGGGCTTAAAAAGAAAGAAGTTGACAGTCAAGAGGTAAGTCAGATTTCTATATTCCGAGTACCTCAGCAGAAACGAATCAACTCGATATGTCCTATTGACGACACTCACGCATGGATGTCAATACACGGATCTACAGAACTGATTAAAGTCAACAAGGAAGGTAAGGTCACAGAGTCGGTCAAGCTTGACTTCAACCCATGGCATCTGACACTGACCAACACGGACGAACTACTGATGACGCGTTGTGGTGGTTCACCACTGATACACAAACTATCAAGAGACAGACGTGTGACCAGCTTTACTGACATCAGTCCATTAAAGCAAGCCCGGGGTATCAGTGTCAGTGACAGTGATAAGGTGTTCGTTACTACTGGCTCTACATCAGTACTTGTACTGAACATGTCCGGGGATAGGATCAGACAAATATCGTGTGGTGGTAAAGGGCTGAGTGTCGTATGTTTGACAACAGGTAGCATAGCTGTTACCACTGGTAAAGAAATGGTTGTTCTTAACAACGTCAATCAGGTCATATTTAAGTGGAGTGGGGAACTGGACAATGGTCAGAAGTTAGAAAAGACATTGCAATGCAATATAGCACGTGATAGATATGACAGGGTGTTTGTACCAGACTACTACACTAACCAGGTATACGTCCTCTCGGAGAATGAGAGAAAGGCAAAGTGTCTCCTGGACAAGAAACATGGAGTAACATATCCACTGGCTGTGGGTGTAGACAGGTGTGGACATGTTTGGATCGGCTGTGTGAATGGTACAGTGCTTGTGATGCAGCTATAAACAAATGCGAAATGAAAATAAAATGAATCAAGGCAATACTGAAAAATTATGTTCTAGTGCTGATTCAAACATCAGCCATGGAATAATTTTAAGTCCGATACTGACCATGATTCGAACTATCTGATATAATCAGTGTAAACCTAACAAACACTTCAGATTGTTCACGTTCTGCTTAGATAATAACATGCGTTTTGTATTCATATCTAATATTTTATTTGTAGGATATGTAAATGATGTTCTTCTTGTTTTTGTCTTGAGCGGTGCACAATTTATTATTAAGTTTAAGATATAAAGGCATTCAAAATAACAAAACCACAATTTAGTTTTTTCCTACACTGCAAAACTGATCAGTTTCCATTTTTTATATATATTTTTGTAATATATAAGCGTATTGCTACAAAAATACCTTGACTTACATAAAGTTAAAAATCTTGTGAAATAACAATATTTAGAAATGTATTGACAATTGGAAAAGAAAGAAAACATATATTTAATCTCATATTACTGAAGGTAGTTAATGATCATCACATGCTGGATAAAATCAATAAGAAATTATAACATTCTACTTGAATAATTTTTTCAATATTATTTATGGTTGGTATAAGCAAATGCAGTATATTGCTTGCAAATTAAATGTGACCCCAGCAATTATTATCTTCAACCAATGAATATAGAAAAATGGAGAGAAATGCAAATTAAACCAATGACTTCGTTACATCTTACTAGTATTTAGAGTGACATACCTACTGTTTTATATGCATTTTTTTTGCGTCGATTGATTGGATTAAAATGTCAACCCCAAATGATTGGAGTTATCACTTTAGTTCTTATATTTTAGACTGTGATTTGATGTGATAAGTTGTGGTTTAGAGGCTGGCCGCATCAATATGTTCATTTCACTATTACACTGTAAATTAAAAAAAATATGTAAATTCCATAGATGATTGTTTGCTGTAATTGATATCATATTTAATCGATATCACCATATGATTGAGATCAAGTGCCGTATTAATGAAACGGTTTTCCTACTCAACTATGGATTTTGTGTTCCAGTATAATTTCTTGTTCTAGAAAATTAAAAAAAAAAATCTTATTTAATAAATGATTTGGAAAAAGATTTGAAAAGACTAAGAGCCGAATGCCGATTCCAAAGCTTACCTTTGACTATTTTATTGTTTGACATTATCTTAGCCAGTTACAAGAATACTGTTTTGACCACAAAATGCATGTATGAGCGTAAGAGCAGTTTCATGAATATGGGCCCAGGACTAATACAGGTAAGTGGAATATGAATATCGACCTGCTAAAAACAGTTTTGGTATAAATGTTTTTTCGAGAGTGTACATTATTTGGCTTGGATTTCAAACTTGCAGTTTCATGAATTCGGGCCTAGGACAATTTCCATATTGAAGATAAGAAACGTATATCTATTCACTCATCGCAATATTTCATTATTTACCACGAATTCCACAAATGTCAAGTGGCGTCTTACATTCTATGGGAAAACCCCGAGTATTCGAGTATATATCCTCAAGTTCAGCTACCCTGGGGTAACCGATCAGCGGGCTGTACCATATTTAACTGTAAATACCTCTTTTAGTTTATTGAATATATATCATTCGATCTAACTTGATAAACATTTTTTAATTTTGATTATATTGTGTTGACCTAGACGTTGCAACTCATTATATCCATTCCTTTAAGAAAGGAACTCACAAGTCTGCAGTGCTTTAATGAGGTAGAGATTGCTGTGATGCAGCAATTCTTTCGGACACGGAATTAAGTGTTTGTTTCGTTTGCAAAGGCTGAGGTTGTACAAAGACGAGTTCAGAGGTAGACAACTCTGGACGGAAAACGTAGGACAGTGAGCAAAGAAAACATACTTATTCAAAATATTTCAATGGTAATTCCGTATGTAAAAACATATAATATAATCTAAATTACAAAACATAATAATGATAAACTTCTTTAGACAAGAAAACACTACCACTTTACGCTGATGAAGAAAACATAAACTTTTAAGTACCGGTAGTAACACCAAATGCTCCAAATTAAGAAGTGTATCCTGTGCCGCATGAATTACCCATATCTATGGTAATGTCTAATATGTCTTTTTGAGCAAATCAGCCATTAAATGTATGAGATATTGTTCATAATATGTGACAGATCGATATCTAATCAGTTGCGGACAGGTCAAATGCTAAGACGAAAGAAATCTTCGTATGGAAACAGATTTACCTTCATAATTTCCAAGATAGCGTACATTGTCACACCAGGTCGTTCCTTGTTGGTATTCATGTATGCTAATGTGTTGGTATCGAAGAGGTCGTCTTAATAACATTTTGTGTGAAAATACGGAAAAATCAATTATTTAAGATTACAACAGTCTCACTTTGTTAAATCACCACAGTTACCAGCTAACTGGTATACCTGTCTTTTGAAATATAATGAGAATTTCTCTAATTTTCTAAGAGATAAGTATTTTATAAGTCACATCAATCGATACTTGCTAGCTGGAAAACAGATCAAAGGAGGTAGAAACAGTTAAAGGTCCTTGTACGAAATAAATATATCACCTGAATATGTAGGAACGAACATTTTAATAGGCTGAATTTTTGACATCAACACTGAAAAAGTCAAGTTATCTGCACAACTGTATATGAGGTTAACTTAACAATTGTTTACCTAATTTGTAAAACATTAACACGCAAGTGTTTTTGAGCACAAAGACAGACATACCCTAAGGATTTGTTTGGTTAAAGTGGTAAAACCTCGTTGATCTGGGTTGTTGGTTTCTCTGTGGTCAAGTCTCGTTTGTCTGGTCTGGGCTGGCTTCTTTTATTTACAGTGTAGCCTCTCTGGCTTTGGCTATTATATCTCATCGTGTATTATTTCGTCGTCCTGACTCTGTTAAAATGTCGTGGATCTGTTTCCCTTGTCCTGGTCCTATTAGATAGTCGATAGTGAGTAGCCTTTAAGGTTAGGTTCAGTGATCGAACGTTATACCGGATATTCCCTCAATTCGGTCCTAATTGATGTTAGGTATTTACTTGTATCGTAACTTCTTTAACATTATTGAAATTTTATTTTCTCAGTTTCTCACTTATCTGATATCTCTAATCTATTTCCATTGGCCTTATGTCTTTGAAGCAACTTCCGGTAATGACCGACAGGTAGTACGTGTCAAATAAGGTGACGGGATTTCTCCAAATAACTTCTATAATTCCCCGCAGAAAATGGTCTACACCTGTTGAAGACCTCACGATACACTGGTAAATATATCTGTTGAATATTGAAGGCTCGCAAAGTGTTTGTGACATTTACAATTTTAATTGTTGGTCTGCATATATAGTGCACAGCACGATATTTACGGGTGCCATATAACATGTATTCACGTATACACATTTCATGTATTCACCCACCCTGAGTCAAAAGGAGCACACCTGAACTAAGTAATAAATTAAAGAAAAGTATTGACAATCTCACGGCTGTCCATGATCAGCAGCAGGTGGATGAGATAGTTAGACTAGTTAGACGTCTCTTGGATAATGAATTATATAAAACATCCCTCCAAACTGGAAAAGAGGATGGATGACCTTAAACAATAACAATATATATCATTGTCCGTTTTATATCCTTCAGAGTGCGTGCCCTCGTGTTTGAAAAAAAATTGATCTTTTAAATAATCATGATCTTCGGAATAGTGATGGGAAAATCCCCTTCTTTCTGAATGAGGCGCTAACCTAAACCCATATAGATGTGTTTGCTAAGGCATGATACCTTAAAAAACAGAAAATGATTTCTGGCACCTCGACCCAGGATGGAAGAATCGTGATAAAAGGGAAAAATGGCCAAAAATCAACGGTTACTACTACGAATGACCTCAGAGCATAACCTGACCCTCCTCCAAAGACCCCCAGCAGGCCCAGTACAGCACAGTATAGCATCACAGCCTAGATGCAGCAAATCTAGGCTGTGACAACTGGTGTTAGTTGCAGTACATTTATAGTTTTTTTTTCAAAACGCTGAATTTGACATTTACTTAAACTATATTTTATAAACTTGTTGTTTGTGGCATTATCTATATATAATTGATGATGACTCTCCAAAAATATTATTATCCTCCAAAGAGTGTTGATACGAATTTGAGCTATTAGTTTCTGTTGATATACCACTGGAGATCGATTCTTATCATTACATGACATGTTCAGTCAATATGATTTGTTTGCTTATAGTTATCTAAGAAAAAATCTAATAAGCTAAATTACAAACTATTACATTTTGAGCAAAATTTTACTTGGAAACCATGTCTAACTATCAATGAACTATAAATCAATTTATTGCACATACAATATATCTGACTCTCAATTTTCTGATTGTCAAATAAATTCTATTATAACCATGATAAAATAATTTTTATTATTATCCCTGGTAGAAATAAAAAACATTAGGCCCTGGTAGAAATATAAAACATTATAATAAATAATATTGTTTCCGTACTAAATAATAACAATAAGAATGATAATGTTTATTTCTGTGACATAATGGTAGTGTGTAAAATTATGTCAGATAATGGACATCACACCTGCAGTCCTACACGACTTTATTTATGTTCCCGCTGTATATAGGGAATGGTGCAATTTTCTTTGTGTATGTTTTCCTGTGTTTTAGTATTCTTCTCGTTATTGTCATCAGAACCATTTCATTTATTGTGTATATATGTTTGTTCATTTTACATTTTTTTTTCATATCATTCTTATCATACCATGAAAAGTAATATTCTAAATCCGGAATAAATACTTCACTGTTTTTTAAATATATAAACAGAATCTGAATCAATCAAATGTTTGTGTATACTGTGTAAAGACCACCTTTCATTCAAAGTTCCTAATACACTTTATAGTTCATCCGTTTTTCCAGACGTGTGTAGAAGTCAAGAAATTCCCGACCTTTTAATGATGATAATGAGTACAGAAGCCAACTGTACAAAGGTAACATTGATGTATAAATCAGTATTGTATGTAATTATGTCTTTTTCATTCATTTCTGGTTTAGTTTTAATTAATAGATGCCTATCGGATCTCGGATCAAGCTTTGTGAAATTATTGCTACCACTGTCTTGTACCCCATGTTTTTTGTAGAGAAATTGCATCTTCCCGACTATGGAAAGATTTGATTTTACTGCGTTGGATGTATGTCAGTGAATGCAATTATATTTAAGTGACGAGTATAAAGCACTTACACTGTATATACAATTAAATTGTGGACATATCAATTTTGTTTCTATCTGGTGATTCTGGAAACCAAAAGGTAATTCTAGGCTGTATCTATAGGCCCCCAGGCAGTAATATTGACTATTGGAGTAAACTTGGTAATATGCTTGATCGTGTAACAGATGACTCGAAGCAGACAAATGCAGATACAATTATCACTGGCGATATAAATGTTAATATGTGCAACATATAGCCAAACTCTTACTTTAGTAGACTTCTCATGAAATATAACATGTCCAATTATTTAAATGATTTGACAAGAATAACACCTGATTCTTCCACTTGAGTTGATATTGTCCTTACAAACATTGATAATATTGTTAAAAATGTATTTGTAGTGATCACTGTGTAATAAATATCAGTGCTTGTTACTCTGTATTTAAACAACATACATATACAAAATATATTAATTTCTATAATGATGATGATGTTGTCAAAATGAATCAAATGAATCAATTAACATAGACTGGGCAAGTATAGAGGAACATCATGATGTAAATAGTTTTAATTTAATACTTGTTGATACTATAAATAAAGCTATGAAAGAATGCACACCTAAAAAGATAATAACGGTGGGACCAAATGATAAGCTATGGATGACAGGTGAGATCGGATTGAAGATAAGACAGAGGAATAGACTTCATAAAAAAGCAGTTCAAACTAATAATCCAGATCATTGGGCAGATTTAAGAAATATTAGAAATGAAACCACTAGTTTAATTCGTAATACTAAGTCTTTATATTAAAAAAAAAATAGAAAATTCTCTAAGCGATAAAAACAATTCATCATCCAAATGGTGGAAAACTGCAAAAACTATACTAAAAATTATTAATAAATCGTCAACTATTCCACCACTAAATTAAAATAACACTGTTTTGTTTCATCCATTAGATAAAGCTGAGGGTCTTGTTGACTATTTCACATCAATATCAACTTCTGATAGCATTGATCCTTTGCCTCCTGTTCCTGAATCTCCTAACACACTTTATACTATTTTATTTCATGAGCAGGAGGCGAGGGATCAATTAACTGTGTTAAATGGTAATAAACCTGCAGGATCTGATGGCATTATACCAAAGGTCCTTAAACTTCTCTCGTCATCACTTGTTATACCTTTAACTATGTTATTCAACAAAACAATGTTATCAGGCTCAATTCCTCTGTCTTGGAAATTGGCTAATATCAATGCTTTTTATCAAGGTAAAGGTTATGATAATGATATTATCTAACTATCGACCAATTTCCATTACATCTTGTCTTAGTAAGTTATTAGAAAAGATTATTTTCAAACATTTATATAATCATCTTATAGAATTCGAAATTTTATCAAAATATCAGTCGGGACTTATTCGTGGTGATTCTACTGTTTATCAGTTACAGTCAATGTATGATAGAACTATTCAAAAATTAGATGAAGGGCTTGAAATAAGATCTATTTTTTTGTGATGTAAGCAATACTTCATATTTGTGCGCATAAAAGTAAGGACAAATGTAATAACTTTCATATCAATAATTTTTATCGTTTTCTTCACTGGTATGTTTTCATATATCAAAAGCCAGAATGCAGCAGCCTTGGAAGGCTACCGAATCTCATAGGTGGATGACCACCGGCTTTTAAAGCCTATATGGACATTTTTGGTCTGTATCCTGTGGTAGGAGGAAATCCTAGCATGACTGCTGGGTTCAAATTTTTCTGTTATTATACATTTTGAAAAGCAAAGTTAGTTTTACAGTCATATAAGATCTGGTATTGTCCTTACTTCTAAAATAATAGATTATAAAACATGTCTTTCATGTCTCTTTTAAAAAAATGTTTTTCTTTTTTTTTTTCTTTTTTCTTCTTTATCTGTATATATACATATTGTTACCTAGGACAGAACTTATATAGGTCATTGCCTGTTGTTCAATCCTTTTTCAATTTTATTGAAATAAAATTTTGTTGAAATGAAATTGAAATGTCTTTGATCTGGTTTAATTTGTCCAGATCCAATTGACAGTGATTATCTAATAGCTTTAATCTGATCCAGATTTTTTTCTATAAATTTAGGTTTGAACATTAATTTACTTTCTTTAATTAAAAAAACGTTCATCCTTTTTTAAATCATACAACTACATAACATAATATTCTAACACCTGAACAAATATTTGTGCTGCAAGGTAATTTTACTATTATTAATTCTTGTATCAATAACAAATCTGATTGACGACTTTTTGCAGAGACAAGACTTAACTGAAGCAGACCAGAGATATCAAACCCAAGACTGTTGGTAAACCATCCAGATAAAATAGACCACACAAGGCAGATAAAAAATATGGGGCCAAACCCAAAGATCGCGACAGATAAGCAAGATAAGACCTTGGAGACCAAGCAATGTTTTATTGTAAACTTAAAATATAAAACAGACAGAAATCTGCAAGACATATTGACAGAGTAAACATTTGAAGGACAACTTGACTTGACCTCTGCATTGCACATATATGAGACACGTTGTTGTTTCGCTCCTGCACTTGAGCACGTGCATGTGAATAATCGGGCTGATTTTGGCGGGATCAAATACATCTCCCACAACATATTTGTTTGGTAAAATCAAACTCAGCACATTTGACTACCAACTAAAATGTCATCCTATCAGCATTTGTTTAGATGTTTCTATCGGGAACAATATCTACATTTATATAAATGAACAATACATTTGTTAACACCGGCCAAACATGTACCCGGACCACCGCGTCAAACTAGGGAAACCTACGAACCAGTCACATACCTCAAAATTATAATCGGGTGCCCGTATTACATTACATGTAACACTAAAATATAACTTTGTATTGCTGTAGATAGTATTAGTCGAAAGCACTTTGATATGCTATCATGGCATATTGTCAAACAAATGAGAAAATGATTTGTCATCTTATCTGAGTATAAATTTATACTTTAACAAACTGAAGTTCAATAATAATTTTCTTCAGGTTTGGAAGAAAAAATTTCTCTTTTTTAAAATGGAAGTTGTTAAACAGACAACCAATAAAAATGAAGAAGCATTCGATCATGTAACTCTTCCATCTTTCATTGATAAAATTAGTCTAATTGTGAATAGCATAACTTACATTGGTTTGTTGGTATGTTGCCTTCTTTGTGAAGGGCACTACAAATTTAGTATCTTAGAATATTAAATCAATACAAAAAATAAGATATTGTCTTACCATTCTCAAAGAGTTAATGTTTTGTTAATGTGAATAGTTACGATGTTTATTAAACATGCATGAGACAAGTTATTTAACGTTAACCACAAAACAAAAATTGACCGCTATTTTTCAATAACCTTGTGACTTTATCATTCGAAGATGTCTCTGTTTTATCTTGTAATAATCTGTAAAGAACAGCCGTTAAAAATACAATCACATACTTTTGTCATTGAGAAAACCCCTTCTGCCTCCCTTATTCTTAAAAGTTTCCGTGTAACAGGATATATTAACGCGAACCTTTCTTATCAGCTTTTACCCTGACCGCCAAACAAATCGATCATCATGTCTAAGAAGATCAGATGAAGAGAAGTGTAGATAGGAATTTGTTTACTAAGAAACCTATAAGGATTGAAATTAATAAAAACATTTTATCCCATGCAGGTGCCAAGTCGACAGGTGTGTGCTGTGATATTATATAGAACAATAATAAATGGTTCTGTAGTGATTTACAACGCCAGACGACGATAGATAATGACAACGAAATGCACACTATGATTCAATTATAAATTACTAGGATAACCTCATATTTTACTTCCATAATAAATCTATATAATGGTTTGTTGAAATGAATATTATTTGATGGTACCAAACGATTAGCTTATCTTGTTAATTTCCTAAATGGTCTGCGAGAAGAATGTTGGATAGTCTCATGTATTCCTTAAACATTGACATTTGTCTACGACAGAATTAACAGAACTTAACGAATTTCTATGGTATCAAGTTAAAACGATTATTCGGAGTTTTCGGCCTCTAGCAATTTAACACCTGGTCAACTACCATGATAATTCAATAATAAAACGTTTACCTGACCGGTGCATGTACCATCAATTACGATAAAGCTGATGTCTACCATTGCAGTGAGGGGCCTGACCAAATTGATTCGGAGATTACTTATAAAGCTGTGATGCTTTTTATCTGGGCGGTTTAGGTACGAGTCTGTATTGTATCACACGATTTGATCTTAAGATTTTAGGGTTGGAACTAACTCACAATGGACTGTAATTTGGTCGTCAACAAATACAATTTTCAAGGTTCAACTTCTAAACAAGTTAGTGGTGACGTAATAAATTAGATTTAGTTCGATTTTTCAGCGTACATGCAGATTGCAACGTAAGTTTTATTCGTCAATAGCATGTCTTTATCCAATATTTTTATTATTTTTACCAGGCTCTCAAGAAAGTAACAAAAATACTTATTATTTCCAAATATTGTGGTTGAACCAAAAGGTTTATGTATGTATAGTTTCCCAAGTTCATAACCTGCATAACATATCTATGCTTGTTCGAGGTAACGACTAATAGTTTCGAAAGTGAGATATCGACATTAATATATCAGTAGTCAAACGACATTATTGACAACATAGGTGTAAAGATATAACACATCTTAAGGGTCTCTGTGTTGGTCCTGTCATAAATCACATGTGTGGATCGGACGTCTCGATGGTGGCGTACATATGCTGCAACTATAAACAAGTGAGAATAGATACAAACAGATAACATAACATTATAGTGACAATAGAAATGTCTCTTATTTATTTAAACATCCTGGCGGCAGGTTAACTGTTTACTATTTTGTTCCTATAATGATAGTGTGGACATGTTAACTAAACAGAATTTTCATGATTTAATACGTTCCTGTTTTTTACCTGTGTCACGGGTAGGAAATAATTATGGTAGCAGTGTACAGAAAATAGGGCCTGATCCTAACAATAAAGGGAATGTTTCAGATAAACATGGATAGTGAATTCATCCTGCACAACACACCTACATATTTATAAAGTACATGTTCAATACATTTATTTTAGAAGAGTGATTGTTTTTTCAAAAGCAGTTGTACCCAGATTTGGGACTTGTGAAAACCATGGTTACCATGTAAAAAGACACCACAATATGCAAAAATTGACCAAAGCAAGTAGTAATTTTAAAAAAAATGTCTGAAAGTAAAAATTATTTACTCAGATACAGAAATACTCATGTTTAAGCAGAGGTCGTTCAACTGGATTTTTCACAATATTTACACTTGTCCCGAGTGCAAAAATTGACTATAATTAAGCTCGTTTTTGTTGTGTAGATTTGTAAATAGCCAAAAATGTAGTCTCAAGCCAAATTCGATTATTTTTTATTATAAGTATATATGTTTGTATATATTATTATTATTATTATTATTATTAATTATGAAGCCCACATAGTCCACTTCATCATGTATATACCTCTTTCAATGCTGATTTTTGTGTGTGTTATAATTTTGATACATGCATTATTGCAGGGGATATTTATTTTACAAAATTAGTACCCATGATCACCGTGCGCTTCTGTACACTGCTACTTATAGATTACTAAAAGTATGTTACATCATAATAAACACAAACTGTGCGCCTTAATTCAGATCACGGTACAACTACATTTTTAAGTCGTCGCATTAGTGTTATCCCATTGTACTAAATGCTGCATAATAACATTTTATTTTTCAAAGCAATTAATCAGATAGAATCTTTGCTTCATGTCAAAATGATCACTGTACACAATTCAACCAGAAGAGACTGAGGAACGCGTTCAGGTTGAATTTTGTAGCATGGATGGCAAATTTTTCGTAGTGCTGCAGAACGGCAAAAGATGAAAACTTTGTTTTGACACCCCACTAAAGGAGAACGCCAATTTTTCAAGATATTGAACATACGGATCTGTTTGTAAATAGTGCAATGTGTAATTAGTGATTTTCTTCATAGTGAAGATGTGTGCATGGATAGTATAAAACGTAGCTACAGGTTAGCCAATTTAAGGTATACTTTTCGATCTGTAATATTGTCTGCTGTCATATATATATATTCACTTATACAAGTTTATCATTTACTGCAATATACACTGTAATTGTGTAATTACTAGTTCAACTCGAGTAAGTATTGTACTTATGAGTGTTTATTAAATGCAATTGATATTCGATCATATACAGCGATTGTTATATATTAGGTAAAACAAAAAAAGGTGATTAAATAAGCGCATTCTGTTAGAACTAATAAGAAACAAGGACTGATTGAGTACAGTGTTTATTATTATGGTTATTTGTTATAAGATAAATAAGTATATATGTTTGTATATATGATTGTTAACTTTAATGAACGT
>JAULCA010143735.1:0-15244 GCA_032360845.1 Crassadoma gigantea | reverse complement strand
AGACACCCAGCAGGACATCCCACCCGGTCACATTATACTGACAACGGGCGAACCAGTCGTCCCACTCCTAATATGCTTAGCGTTAGCAGGAGTAGATACTACCATTTTTAAAGACTTTCGTATGTCTCGGCCAGGGGACAGAACTCAAAGCCTTCCTCACAGGGGAGAACGCTCAACAAATGGCCAAAAGTGAGGCGTTGTCAAGGGAGACATTAGGATGAAGAAAGTTAACCCCTGGAGTATCGAGGATGATCGTAAACGTAACCTGAATGCATTGGATGACATGATCGAATTGTTTTGATTGGTGAATCCCTCCGTCTCAACCCTTGGGTGTGCACAGGATTTCTCTTACCCTAGACAGGTGTATCCACACTTTTACAGATATAAAATTATGAGAATCTCTCAACTTCTTTGGAGTGAGCTTATCAACATCTCTCAGCCCCTTGGGAATAAGATAGGGGAATCGCAACCCGAGGGGCAGAAGAGTCTCGTGTTTGGCAACTTCAGAATACTCCCCCTAAAGTTGAGATTCCCCTATCTTACATTGAAAAGGATTATTTTTCTCTTCCCCTGTTCACCCATTGTTTTAAGGATCGACATGCATTTTGACGACGTATATGGTAGTATGAACGCAGCTGGCAACGAACATATTCTATGTTGCGCGTTAGCGCTCCATAAATAATATGTATGTTGCCAACGGCCTTCATACTACCGTATTCGCCGTCAAAATAAATGGCAATTCTTATAATAACATCATAAATAATGTCCAAATGCTATTCCATGAAAAAATATTTGAAGCGGGTTGCTTCGATGGCAACTACAGAATCTGTGGTTTCTAGAATAATATAGTTCAAGTAGATGTACATCACTATATTAGTAAATTTAGAAAATAAGCAGAGAAAAATTTCTTCTTTTCATCGCTTGTGAATTTTTAATTAAGTAATATTAAAAGCACTTCGAATAAATGTATTAATTAATAACGGTCGTTATGTACACGTATTGACACACTGATCTGGATGTGTCAAAGGGAAGCCGCCATTGTTTGCTTTACGATCAACGAATTTTGAATGTGCATCCATGGAAAAAGAAGTTGGCCAGCATCCCTTTGTTGTATGATCAGACATATTGGATACAAAATATATTCCATTTTTCTAGATGTTGAAAGAGCCAAACAATGGCTGGCATTGAACAGTTATCGCGCTGAAGTGTGAACGGCGCCAAAATTGAAACAGATGCCAATCCGCTGAGCCGTTTTTCATTGCGTCTATACGCTAATTTATTCGCAGTCAGAGCTTACTAAGCAGATGGGATATATGTAAATATTATTTTATAAATAGTGTAATGTAAACGTTACAAGCTAAGTATAGGGTGAACATGACGTTGATGGATTATTTACGTGACGTCATTGTATTGTTGACATGACGTCATACAATTGTTATGAATAGTGGAATCACTTGTCTCAAACCTAGGGCGAGACCAGAATATCTCGTACGGGTAAAAATATGGATACATCTGTCCAGGGTACGAGAAAAAGAATTATTCACTCCCTTGAATACTCGGGATAGCAACTTGAGAATCTCACACCTCGAGGGAAAGAGAAGTCCTGTTGCATTGCACTGTGTGTTTCAGTGGTAGTTAACACGAACCTCCTGCATAATCTGGGGGGATTTCTTCTGTCGTCTGCTGAAGTAAAATTAAGGAAACCAAAACTGATTTACTGCCTCTTTTTCATAAATGTTTCAATAGACAGTCAATTTCATATGACCTTTCTGAGGACGTAAAAACCCTGAACAAATGAATCGGAAGTAAGTTCTTAAAACATGTCATGGAAAGGCTGCCTAACCGGTGGATTTAAGAAACCTGTTCAAAATGAAAAAAAAACAAGGCTAGCTCTATTACATAATAAATCGTAAGAGTCGACACCATTGTAATATGACAATGAATGACATGATACCACAAACAAACAAACAAATAACACAAACTAAATGTTAATTTTGTATTTTGTAGTCCCAGCACCTCAAACGAACAGGAATACTTAGAAGAAGATGAACTGCCGCCACGACAGAGTCTTTGTATTGCATCTCCAGCTCCCTCAAGTAATGATATATTGGAGGAAGAAAATCATCAAAAGAAAAATGGTAAGTTACCTCTATCTTTCACTTTTTTCCTATTTTGATTCTTCAATCGGGATCAAAGTGTATTAATTGCACAGCTGCCATTTCCAAAATACTGATTATAATTCGAAGATGTAATATTCTCGGGAGGAATTAATCCAACAGTTCCGTTCTCGATACACCTTTCTCCCACACCTTCCATAAATGAATCTCCTTCTTAGCTAGAGAAAAAGATACAATTCTTTTATCTATTTAGCAACAGAAAGTTCACGCGCTATTATTCTGAGAACATCACCATTGCCTCATCAAGTCATGTAGGGTAAGCTGGGTCACGTCATCAATTTTATCACACATTTCATGCGCCATTGATTACGTCGCGGTAAAGTGAGTCAACATTAAAACTCAATTTTATTTGATGAAGAAAGATACACCTGGATTGAATAATACTTTTACCTCGTGCTAAAGTAATAAAAAATACCCTATCGGTCTACCTAATAAAATAGTGGGCGAATTCGACTATTTTCCCAACAAAAGTTATGTTTTTCGAGATTTAAAACATTGAATTGTGAAGGATGAACCCTGCTCGACCCTCAAATCCCCTAGTCTAATTTCCGGGTCCAAGTCTGATTTTTAATTGACACGAATTGACATAAATAAAACAGTCCCAATAAGCTTGCAAGATACTTTGATGGTGTTCGCGCGGACACTACCCCTGTGTGACGTAACGTATGACCCTTTTTTTCATTGGCAGGTCTCAACACGAGCAAGCGGTCCCAACTGATAAAGATGCTATGTCTTACTCTGTTACCTATTTTAAGTCTAATGGGGTTCACGCTTTTCTCACTCACAGATACGATCAACAAAAAGATGGAAAACGAAAAGGTGAAGTTTCATTTCTTTTGTGTATGCATAAAAGCCTTATTAACTCCAAATATTTTCTGCGTGTAAATTATGAAACAAAACCCCAAAACAAGTAAACAAAACTATTAGCTTGTGTACTAGACAATGGTCAGGGAGTTTCTTAAATCGCATCAGTTATACTGACAAAGAAGAACGGAGGTTGTAATGTCTTTCAAGTTTACCTGACAACGTCAATTTTTATTTCTAGAATCTAGAGCATTATAGTAGACATTCTTCAAACTTCTATCCATGTTATAAGACAATTGAGAACGATGGAAAAGAACCTTAACGCCAAACGTTCTACATTATTCGAGATAATTGTGAAGAAATTATAGGGAAACCATTTCCTTTATCATATCCAGTGTACTTAACTGTTTTAAAGCGAGTCTCACAAACAATATACTAGACGATAGGGAAGGGAGTCTCTCCGAAAATGTCAGTTACACTAGACGGTGATAAGGTAAGGTGGATAGGAACAGGAATTGTTGATTGCCTCGGGGTTCAGGAAATGTGATATCGCCATTAAGATCAGAATTCATGAAGTTAAACGGTATTTGAATGTATTTTATTAACAGACCCGGAAAGAGTTACAACTCAGTGTCGAGCTTGGGAACCTCATCCATCGGTTGCAGCAAGAGAGAGACACCAGCGTCCTGTATCTCAGTGCTCTCGGCCCGGAAACCAAAACGTTCCTTCTGCAGGAGTATATCGGCACCAACGATGCTATATACGCCTTGTCTGAATGGCCAAGAAATCTCGACACCGACAACCGAGAGGAATTCGAATCGAGGGACAGACTCCGTGAATATCTTGTCCGGCATCGTCAGCTTCTGACCAAAGTAAAATACAATCTTCAGGTGGAGATTGATTTTTATACTAACATTATCCGTGTTGTGATTGCATGGTTATATGATTCCATAACACGTGGAAAAGATGCTGAAGTCTGGAAAACTCTTGTTGCCTATCTCAAACTAACTAGCGGAAAACAAGACGTCGGAATCGAACGAGCTCTGGGGACACTCTTTTTTGTACAAGGAGGGTTCGAGACGAAATTCTCGAAGCAGAACTATTTTGAGATGTACAACACAGTTATTTATAGATTTCGTGCATTCTATGAAACTGCCGAACTCTATTCAAACAGAGTCGATCGCTTGTACTCTTCAGGTGTCAGTGAAGCAGGGAGTGACTTAATTGCAATCATAGACGGATTTCGGTTTGAAATACAGCACTATGAAAGTGAGGTTTTCTATCCAGACATCCAGAAAGCCCGTTATTGGTTTGATAACATGACGTTATATTTAGACACCTTGTTAAAAATTCAGCAGAATTTGGGATTTGAAATCATTGGTCGACTCGACGTTGTCATTGACGATTCAACTCGTGACCTTTCCATCAGTGTGGCTTGTCTTGTTATCGTTCTGATAATGTGTCCATTGGTGATTTTTGTGGCTGATAATTTAACAAGCAGCATACAAAGATACGCGTTAAGTTTAGTATCCACAACCAAACAACTGGGCGAGGAACACAAGAAAATCAACACACTCATTTACCAGATGGTACCGGAAGTTGTGGCTAAGAGATTCCAAAAAGACATGTTTGGAAATGCTGAAAATATTAAGTCAATGACGGTGATGTTTTTTGATGTACACAACTTTGTCGCTCTGACGTCAACATGCTCAATAGCGGTAGTAGTAGAACTTCTAACGAATATCAACAACGCGATAGAGAAACTGACAGAAAACAGTGACGCATTTCACGTACAAACGTACAAGGATAGTAACATGATTGTCGCAGGTACGTAATTAAGTTAAAAAACTCTTTTATATGTAACGGTAGATGGATAGAGAATTCCCCCCGCGGGGATCATAATTGGGGTAAAACCAAATTTATGATCCCCTCGGGAGGAATTCTCTATCCACCTTCAGTACACATGAAAGAGTCTTATAATCCATAATGGCCAAGTGTTGATCTCGCCTTCAGATTTAATGTCAATGTCACTGTCAATCAATAATATTGCTTTTAATAGTTGGCTGTAATGATACATTCGCCATTATTTGCAAGGGCAAAAAAGGTGAATATTAAATTGGCGCGAAAAAGTTCCGGTAAACATTATTAGATTAGAATAATAATGAAAATGTCGATTGACAACGTCCCGTATAAGAGATGGGTCATCAATTTGTTTAACTTTCACATTCCAAACACCCGGTTTAAAACGGATGGTTATAGGGGATGTCGTTAATAAACATAAATGTTTCCGTCATATTTTAGAGAGATAAAATATTGTAATGAGATTTGTTTTTCATTTGTTTGCAATGACACTGTGCTGTAGTTTTCTCATTCTCGAACATTCCTTATTTTAACCATTAGGGTGTACTTGATAGTAATGTTTTGTCTTGTTAATAATTTGAGTAAATTGTACCACATCATCCTTTATTATCGATAAGAAGAGTTCCACTCAGAATTATCTCCCTTCTATATAGAATATGAAGAGGGACCTAAGGGACCTTTTTCTGGCTGAAAGTAATTTTCCTTCTCAACTCATTCGGATACAACTGTAGGCTATTGATTTTACTCTTATTTTGGCGTTATTTATTTGTGATTCCTGGCTGGCAAAATTATTAAACTATAGTATTTGCAAGGTAAAAATCGTGCGTTCGATTTTCATTATCTTTTTTTCTAATTTAATTATATCTATTTTAAAGCATTCAATTTTCGAACAAAAAGTCAGTTAAACGCTTTTCAATGTAACTGTTATGGAAGATTTCTTTTGAAGAGGATTTAAAAAAACCTTTCCCAATGGTAATGATACATTTGAACTTGTTTGGTACCCATTTCTTTAATAGTCCTTGGTTTCCTCGTCAGGTTTGGTGGAATAAGGTTCCCTTTTTTCAATTTTCGATATTTCTTTTATTCTTTAGGTATGGCAGGACGGGAAGACGATCGGCACATGCCAACGATAGCGAACATCTCCCTTGACTTACTCCATTTGGTTCATTCCAAACCTTTCCAATTACCAGACTTTGGACAAGTACAACTCAAAATTGGAATCAACACAGGTACGTCCATATCCTATATGAACTTAAATAAACCTTTTAAACATCACATCCTATGATGCTTGAAAGACCCAAATCCTACATGATACATTTTAATGTCTCAGATCTTTTGAACAGAACGGTGCAAGTAAACCTTGCTGGCCAATTGTCCTACCAATCCTTAATACCACTGGTCCTATAAAAATTGAACGTCTTATGATAAAGTTATTTATTAAACCGATTCTATGAAACCGAAACAGCATATGTTTTAAAATATTTCTGTTTTCCCTCACCAATACAGGGTCTGTGATGTCTGGAATCATTGGCAAAAAAATACCTCGGTATAGTCTATTTGGAGAGATGGTTAAAAAGGCGTTCCGGATGAAGAACTCGAGTAAACGTAATGCAGACTATTCAAATTTTGAGTTATATACATGTATATAAATACTATAAGGAAATGTATTTATGTTTTTTAATAGAACTACTGATTTGAAATCCACTATGATATTTGCTACTCCTCAGTCAAAACATGCAGGTGATTATCAAACTTAAAATAAATACATAGCATATTTATCTACTTGAATTGTACAACTTAAAGCTTGATTGTCAGTATTCAAAAGATATATTATATATATATAGGTCAATGTCAAAATATTACTATGTTTCTACTTGTACTGGAATATGCTAACTAGTGGCCATTCATGTTTAATGATAAATTGAATGTAATTCTTTCAATTAATGGTACATACTGTATGTATGTACAAGAAAACTTTCGCTCTACGATGGAAAATCCATAAAAACCTATATATAATTTCACCCTTCACTTATGATGACTACTTTTGTTATTTTGTTAACTAATACTTAATAACTTCATCAATCTTGTGGAATGCGAACGTTTAATTACGGTGAAAGTTTTCCAGTGTGCGGTATATTTATGTTGAAATATAATATGTAAGATGGCTATACATTAAAATAATGTTAATTTTTAAATGTATCAACTTAGTGGAACATGAAACCAAGGAATAGTATTTCTTTACGTTTGTTTTTCTTATCTTTATATGCATCCTCAATATCCTGGTGCTACGCTCACTTTCGCTCTCTACACCCCTGGAATATGTCATAGCAAAATTGAAAACTTAATGTGAAGCACTATGTTGATGAGACAAGAGGACTGGTTCGGCCCTTTGATGTACATCAAAAGAATCTCGCGGTTGCGTAACGGTAAAAATGAGCGTAACCCCTGGATATCGAGGATGATCCTAATGATGTTACCAATCCAATAACAACAAGGAAAATAGCACATGTCCTTGTACTTCAAAATCACGGTTAAGGTATTTAGGAATTGCTTAATGGCATATATCATACCCATAAACATATGGAAGCACAGCCGTTAACAAGAAACATTTGCTAAAACACGTGATCAACGAAGTAACATTAACACACAGGTGATTGGGACCTTTAAAATTTGGTAATAGACACAGTTTTCTAAAAATGAATAACAATGCATCATATAACTTTGAACCAAGTATCTACTGATGAACCGTTCACTGTCACTTTTTTATGGAAGTTTTAAACTGCCTTTCTGTGATATAACATTTTATAATTGTTTTAAAATGGTTTGATCTTATATTAATATTATTTTAATAGGGTTGATTTGCTTTGATAATAAATTTCATTGAATTTTTTATGGTTGATTTGCTTTGATATTAATATTAATTATCTTTATACGACTGCTTTGATTTATTATTGAATTTATACTTTTTAATAGGATTTATTTTCGATGATATTTAATTCTGATATTGTTTAATATGGTCAAATTGCTTAGATATCAAATATAAATATTATTTTAATAATGTTTATCTTTTTTTTTTTAATTTAATATTTTTATATATTCTAACTTTTTTTCAGCTAATCACATACATCTGACATACTCGTCCTTCAGTGTTCTGCAGAAGGATGGAGTTTACATGATGCAGCGACGCAGTAAATACAACGAATTTGGCAATGGAAAAGTATGTATGCTTAGTCTGTAAATACGCCGTGGTATCTTTTAGATCAAGACCTATACATATATATTTTTGTATTACAGTTTGTACCAACTAATTTCAACAGGTGTTTGAAAATATATAAAAATAGATCATCTCGGAGGTAGTCGTTGTCTTTGAAGGTCATCATCTGTCTTATTTTGAACTTTTATGAGTCGTTTCCGAATAAATAAGTTTTCTGTAGGTAGTAGGAGACAGTACCAAGATGGTAGGCCAAGACAGTTTTCCTCCCTGAGGTAACATTATCACAATGTTACTGCGCTCAGCAGAAGGCATGCTTGGACTTAGTACATCAACTTAAAATACAAAACAAATTTGCAAAATATTGCCCGACGCATTAACGAAAAATCAAAGGATAGGAACGTATACCATACAGCGGCCAGAGAGATTCATCTAATCATTATCGGTGTAACTGCATTTGGATTTCATCAGAAGGTGAACATCAAGAGGCAGAATATAACTTTATAAAAAAAAAAATAGGTCAAACTTGAGGTAAGCGGAACAATAATGAACCCCTACAAAACAGTGAAGTAAAAAATTCTATAAAGACCTACACAACAGGTGTACATAGTCAAATTAAATCGGTCTCTCTTGGCGAGTTTTTGGGGTACTAAATAGATACGTATAGATCTTTAAAAGGAGGTTTGCAATATGCATGCTTCTGCATTAGAATGATGACTTAAAAAAGACTCTATAAGGGGAACATTTAAACGATTATTTTTCTTTTTTCTTATAATTATCAAAAGTGTTTTTCTTGCAGGAAAGTAAAACTTTCTTTTCAGAAAGACGATTTCCTAAACATTATATTGCAAGGAAAGGAACAATTCTTTTACAATGTGTATTTTCCTTCATGAGAATGTGCTTTATCTTCTAGGAATAGTATTATTTTTTTTATTATTTTTTAGTGGAAACCTATTCAAAATTAGTTTGAAATATGATTTAATAAGGACAGTTTGATCATAGGAAAATTAAGACTCTTTTCAGAGAGTTTTTTACTAAATATAATCTTGCAAGGAAAAATTATCTTAGAATGTAAATTTTCTTTCATGAGAATGTATTTTTTCTTTTAGGGAAAAGGGAAGGCCAAAACATATTGGTTATTCGGGAAGAAAGACAGCTGCACGTTTAGATGTATTGACGATGGGAACACAGAGAAACGCTTGTCTAAACAGATGCATGACGTGGAAATTCCGGGAGAGCTGGCCCAATACGACAAGGATCCGACCTATAAACTCCCCCTCCAAGGAATTACACCGAAGCAAGCCGTCGAAAAGAAATCGGCCTCTATAACGTAAGAACCAGTGTTTATTTTTAGCTTTTCATGTTAACGACTTCTTTTCTTAAAAACCTCTGAACCGTTATCAACATTTTTTCTGATGAAGCTTCCATGGTTAAAGATTAACCAAGCATGCCAGTTATATGTTTCCCGCCCCCGTCGGGGTCTGACGGACGGGTAAAATGTGAACAAATATTGTTAAAACGTTCAACAGTCTTCCTTTTCTTCTGATTCAGATTCGATATAATTGAATACTCTTCATGGATAAAATGGTGCTAATGTGCTTTCCTCAGGAAGAGAGGTAATAATAGCTACACTATATTAGGGATTAGCAGTTTTTTTGTTATATATTTTGCGTATTTTCTTTGTGGAAACTTTAAGATCTTGACTAACATAAAGAATTAGAGGGGCAGGGCCCAGCAAGGTCTAATTTCCTAACATTTTAATAATCAATTTCTTCGGATTCAGTATGTCAGAATCAAATAATCTTCATGAATGGAAAATCCCTAAGGTGCTCTATCAAAAGTGTGAATTACATTTCCCAGAATTAATCTTTTCAAATATTAAATTTTATAGAAAAAAAATTATAGTGTATATTTTATTGAATTTCAGCTCAAAATGAGTCAACGTCAGTTGGGATTTTTATAATGTAATGCCATTTAATTATATGAAAAATAAAGACCCTGCTTAACCCTTAGGGTAAAAAAATCAGGACTCAAAATGCTCAAATTGGCTATATTTCAACCGATTGTTTTCTGACCCAGATAAACTATAATAAAAATTGAGACCCTAATAAAAAAAAGAAAATTTCGGTTGTTCAAAATACACAACTTTGTCTGGGGGATCATAAGTTTTAGAGTACGCTGTATTTCAATGAAAATCAACATCATGTAACATGTATGCGACCATATACAAGTCATGTCCTCTGACTGTTAACGGCTATATATATCTGATATACAATTGCATATTATATAACAAATAGTTGAAATGCTTAACAGTCGTTATGAAACAGGTTTGTTAAGCATATACATGTATGTATCATTCTTGTTTGGCCGGATTACATGAGATGATAATGTAAGCCGACATGGTCGGGCTGGTGATTTAATTCACTTTCATGTCAAAACGAGAATTCGTGCTTTATATGCATTTGCATATGCATATGCATTGTTATAATTTATCAACAAAAGTAATAACATTACAACTTCCGTAGCCGTTATGGCGCATCAGCCTCTTGTTTCTTATACACACATTAATTTGTATTAAATTCCATCCAATAAAACATATTTATTCACAAAATACCATATACATATTCGAGAAAATAACGAATTGCTAGAATTAAAGTATTATTTATTTATCATTTAACTATTTATTTATGATATTTGATCATTTATTATTTAATTATAATTTAAAATTACTGCTATAAAAGCATACAGTTGCTGCATTTCTGTTTTCTACCCGAAGTGCTAGAGAATACCAAGAAAACTTTAGCCCAGGGCCGCTGGACCAAGGAAAATGATTTCAGCATGACTTGTTAAGCAACGAGGAACAGTAGTTTCAATGTTTTCAAATCAGGAAATAGGCTAGAAAAAATATTGAAATTCTTGTGTTTATATCTTAAGTGCAATTATATTTATCTTTTACGCTGTTCATTTGTCAACTAGCTTGGGAAAAACCGTATGAAACAATAAATCCGTGAAATTAAATTAATATGTGTCAATTTATTTCGCAAGGCGCAGATCATGGTCGGGAAACAGATGACTGTTTTACCCTTCTTGCAATTGAGAAAAGGAAGATAAGGACGACGTAATTGTCTGTGGTCAATAACAGGTGCTGAGATGGTGACTTCCCACACTAGTTAACTTTTGCTTTTCTTCATATATACGCCATACATAAACAATACACCCTTAAAGCATGGTATTGTGTTTCTTGATTAATCGGAGACAAATATGAAATTTTCTTTATTTTAGTTAATGAAGGACCTGTCTGAATGCCACCCAATGATGGTTACCGCGCTGATAGTTTCGCATTGATGGTTCAGGTCTAGGGAAACAAGAAGTTGGATACAGAGAAAAATGTTATCTTCTTGCAATTGAAATATTTATATGTATATATCTTACAGCAATGATAATTTGTAATAAAATATATTTATCTTGAATAATGTTTCTATACTTGAGATTTTCAAACTGTGGTGACGTATGCAATACATGGAAAACGATACATGTAAATACCATTTGTAAGTGTTCTTAAAGAAATACTTAGAATTAACAATCATTGTATTGACCTTCATAAAATACACAGGAAATCATCTATGAGATACCTACATGTAACGCTTAGGAAGCAATAAATATGAAATCAACATTTATTTACCTACATATCAACGATATCTTAACAACAATAAGTTCCTATTGTAATAAACAATGATTTACCTTCATAAATACTTTTATTAGAATGTGTATGGATATGTGTATGAATTTAAAATGTATATCAAGTTTTTTTTTTTTTATTTTCAAAGTATTTTTCACATTACAATTACATATACATTTCATTATACAAATATACAAAATGTATTATACATGAAGTATTCCACTTTAAATTTCACACATACTTTCATACTAATTAATATTGCTCTATTTGTAAGTGGCATTTTATTTATTGTAATGTTATATTAGAAAGAAAGGAAAGTCAGATGAGTGAAATAAGAAACAAACATAGAAACAGAAGAAATGAAGACAGGTAAATGGACAGAAAAAAAAGACAGAAAGAAAGACAGACGGAAAGATCGACAGAGAAGTGCCTGTATTAAACAAACCAATGTAAAGGATAGAATTCTGGAAGTATATAGGTGTCAGTAAAGCTAAGTAATTCAGAAACTAAATAAGATCAAACATATTATCGGCAAATTGTAGGTTAAGGAAATATCAATAAGCCTTTTCTATTTTTCCACTCATTCTGAAAATTAAAATTTTCGTCTTTACTATTTGCAATATATTTTTGAATGTTCTTTAATTGAACTTTTGATTCCTTGTATAGATAGAGGTACTTTACGACATCATGCCGTGTATATATACTGTTTTATTATTAGAATAATACTATTGTCACTTTTATTAAGTCCATTATAGTTATAAAAACCAAATAGAAAAGTTTGTTCATTATAACCAAATGGAATTATTGATGCATCTAGTAAAATTTCAAAATTCTGTAAAAGATTTTGTACTTTGTCACATTCCCATATCACATGCTCTTTTGTCTCTATTTCTATGCTACACAGTTCACAGTAAGGGCTATCTACTATTCCTGCCTTAAACAAAAATGCATTAGTTGTCAAAATGTTCTGACTAAATTTGTACAGAAACCACTGTAATTTGGTATTTTTTTGTAATTTTATATGGCATTATATATTTTTTTTCCAAATTTCATCATCGAATTGAAATATATCATCCCACCTTTTTTTAACTTGCTGAAATAGTATTATATTTAAAAATTAGTCTATAAAATCGCTTATCCCTTTTTATTTCGCAAAATTATTTCTATATTAATTGGTATAAATGGATATTTAACCTCTAAATTTGACCTTTCTTGATATACTCGCTAATGGCAGTAATTAGAACCTGGTATCGTAAAAAGTTTGTATTAATGTCATAAATCTGTTTGAGTTCTTGAAACGTGTAAAATGCACCGGTATTTCTGTCTCTGATTAGATCATTAATTAAAGTTATTCCTTTATTGTACCATTTCCTGTAAAACATACTTCTATTTCCTATTGTAAATCTTATTGTTATACCAGATAGGTATTTTGAACTTACTGCTAGGGGACTTATATTTTTCATTAATTTTACTTCATGCTCTAAATACATCAATCAAAAATAGATTTTAAGTTTTATTTTGACATTTTGAAATATATTCAGTTCCACAATTTGCCAGAAGATTTTTATCACAATATAATTTTAAAATCATTCGCCATTTACCAGAATTCATATATAACCTTCTAACCCACGTTAATTTTAGCTAGTCAATTAAATGACTGTACATGTAACATTATAAGATCCCCGTTTATATAATTTTTAACAATGACATCTCTCTTGACTTTAATTTCTTAACTATTCCACAGAAAATCGAAAAGCTCTGTATTTAATTTCTTAAGAAATCAGTCATCTGGATTAGGTTAAGAGATAAAAAGGTGATTGAAATATGCATTTTTTTATGATATGTATCCTACCAATGGGAGTCAATAATCTTCCTCTCCAGATTTTCATCAAAGTTTTGAGTTTTACAAATTTCTCATTGTAATTCAATTTTGTTACACAGGTGAAAAAAGAAAAAAGAAAACAACCTACTTTGGCCATCTCCATACCCACAGGTTTATGTACACCCATATACCATTCACTTCATATCATTGATTACTTAATCTCAATTTTGTCGCCAACTTTTCATAGAGATCTTTATACTGTTGTTAATAAAAGTGTCATTGTATTTTTTACCAGTTCCTGTTATGTCCTTAAAACAGTTATTGTGTACCAATGCAGAGGGATTTTTTTTTATAGAAATATTGTATGAAATTACTTACAATAAATCAACATTAAAATTTTCTGTAATGCAATATAAATACCTGTCTATATCATGGTGAATGTTACTACAAGTATGACAACACAAACTATGTTGCTGTTCTTATGTTGTGTATGTTACTACAGGACTGCTCCAATGATACTGTGTATGTTACTAAATGACTGTACCAATGATACTGTATATGTTACTACACGACTGTACCCATGATACTGTATATGTTACTAAATGACTGCTCCCCTCATGTTGTATATGTTACTAAATGACTGCTCCCCTCATGTTGTATATGTTACTACAGGACTGTTTCCATGATATTGTATATGTTACTAAATGAATCCTCCATGATACTGTGTATGTTACTACAGGACTGCTCCCATGATATTGTATATGTTACTTAATGACCGTTCTCCTCATGTAGTACATACAAAAATACAAAATTCACTAATAACAAGTTTCATAATGTTTGAAACATATTTTTTTGTACACCTTATTAGAAGCAAAGGTATATTTTGTTGGTTTACTCTCCTCAACACTGTGTGGTGATACTGATATTGTTTTAGCAAATTATAAATGAAGTTACAAATCAATAATATCTGAAATATGCTTCAGCTTTACAAGGGTAACAAACCGTGTTTGTAAACACAAGTATATGTTCATTTTAAAGTTATATTGTTGACAAAAAAGCACACTTCACTAAATCAAGTTTCAGAGTGTTTGAATTTTTCAACTCAAACATATTGTCTAATACACATTGGCAAGAGCAAAAGTATGTTTTGTTGATCTACTCTCCCAAACACTGTGTGGAGATATACATGATATTGTTACATCAAATCATAAATAAAAGTACAAGACAATAATATCTTGTCTATCTATAATTATATGTTTTAGCTCTGCATAGGTAATAAATAATACTTGTAAAAAGCAAGTATATGTCCAATGGATGTGCTATAGGTATGACAGTTCAAGGGTCAGACTCCAGCACGAACAACGTTTGTAGACACTAGCACATTTGTATATGAATGTTCCGATGATGTTGTATATCAAGTTTTAATGTATACATCTTTAGTCACTTTCAAGAGCTGAATATTCATGTTTTGGGGTGACGTGCTTTTATATCACATCGTTACCTTAAGGGTGTAGTATATGTTTACTAGACACGGTCGTCAAACTGTATTTATTTGTCAATATTTAAATCATCTCATCATTTGTTAGGTAATTTTACCCTGTTAATATGTGTGTGTGAGTATTTATTTAGTTTTTATTGCTAGTATTATGAATAAACATGTACTGTAAAGCACCTATATTTTGCGAATTCAG